>JACXGK010004752.1:20906-36720 GCA_016801125.1 Novumbra hubbsi
GAAACATCATGCTTTGGGGCTGTTTTTCTGCAAAGGGACCAGGACGACTGATCCGTGTAAAGGACAGAATGAATGGGGCCATGTATCGTGAGATTTTGAGTGAAAACCTCCTTCCATCAGCTAGGGCATTGAAGATGAAACGTGGCTGGGTCTTTCAGCATGACAATGATCCCAAACACACCGCCCGGGCAACAAAGGAGTGGCTTAGAAGAAGCATTTCAGGGTCCTGGAGTGGCCTAGCCAGTCTCCAGATCACAACCCCATATAAAATCTTTGGAGGGAGTTGAAAGTCTGTGTTGCCCAGCAACAGCCCCAAAACATCACTGCTCTAGAGGAGATCTGCATGGAGGAATGGGCCAAAATAGCAGCAACAGTGTGTGACAACCTTGTGAAGACTTACAGAAAACGTTTGACCTCTGTCATTGCCAACAAAGAGTATACAACAAAGTATTGAGATAAACTTTAGTTATTTTCCACCATAATAATCCTACAATGTGATTTTCTGGAATTTCTTTTCTCATTTTGTCTGTCATAGTTGAAGTGTACATATGATGAGAATTACAAGCCTCTCTCTTCTTTTTCAGTGGGAGAACTTGCACAATTGGTGGCTGACTAAATAGTTTTTTGACCCACTGTATATGCAGATACATGGATAGATAGTTATAGAACTACTGGGGTGAGAGGCAGATGCTTGAACTATGTTCCCAGTTATTTACTTAGGTTTAGTTCATGTTTAAAGGTCAGTAGGGCTTATAAAGTCATATCTAAAAGAGATTCGAAACACAACCATTGTGTAAAAAACAAAATGCTACATGCATACTATACCTCACAGAAGGTAACATTCCCAGGGCATAAAACAGCGGTCACATTTATGTACACACTGTTGCAGTCCGAGTCGTTACAGGAAAGCTGACGACAGGATGTCTGAGTTACAGTGAGCGAGACAAAGACAGTTGTGACAATTAGGACTTTTAACAGGGGGTAGAATGATGACTACTTAAAATCATGGAGGAATCTCTCCTAAAAGTGTAATTCCATAAAACCAGCATGCATACATAAGACACACATAAGGAGCAGTTACCATCACCTCAACCCCTCACTTATACACACACAATGTTCTTTTTAAACGATTAAACTGCTAGACTCACCAAGTTCATGACAAAATCCCATGAGGTAATGTTAGAAATGTTAGCGGTTCCATATCCTGTGTAAGCAAGGACCACATGTATTATAAGAGCAGTAATAAGCAATTGCTATCTATTGCTGTCTAGGATTTACCGTACATTCTGAATGTTATAAAACAAACTGATTACCGGCTGTTGCACCTGACTGGGATGAATTTGAGGGAGAGGCAGCCATGGTAGGAGTAGTTAGACCAGTCTTATTTGTTGTGCTCCCCCACATTGTCGAATTTGTTGTATAAACACCTGTTGCCATTGATGTTGAAGATACAGATCCACTTGTTGTGGCAGAATTTGTGTTCACTGTATTGAGAATGTTCAGAGAAAAGATAAAGCTGTCATCATTTAGCACAGGAGTGTTCAGGACCCCCTTTCTGCATTTCTAAGGTCAACCGTCTCCTGTTGTTGTTTAAGGTTTGATGCTACTTTCCCGCAATTCTAAGTCTTTTAATACGATTTGTTTCACATTTAGGAACTAATATTTAATAATAATTAATATATTTCACATCTAGTCAAAACTGTTTAGAATGTTTATAAAGGAGCGGATGACCTTCTGAGAATTCTGCTCAATACTACCTTAATTAGAGCTGCTAAATAATTTATGGGTATCTAGGGTATTTTACAGAAAGTCATCAGATCACTTGAAAACAAGAGTCACACATTAAGAAATAGCAATAGTGACTGACTAAAAAAAGCATTTAGCGTACATTCTGAATGTTATAAAACAAACTGATTACCAACTGTTGCACCTGACTGGGATGAATTTGAGAGAGAGGCAGCCATGGTAGGAGTAGTTAGATCAGTCTTATTTGTTGTGCTCCCCCACATTGTCGAGTTTGTTGTATAAACACTTGGTGTCATTGATGTTGAAGAAACAGATCCACTTGTTGTGGCAGAAGTTGTGTTCACTGTATTAGTGGTAGTATTGTTTTGTCCTGACACCGATGTCTGTAGACCTAGTAGGAAAAGCAGGAGGCCTGTTCAGAGAAAAAATAAAACTGTCATCATTTATCCTGAGTGTGATCAGGAACAATTTTTGCATTGTACTGGATAATTTTCAAAACAAAGTCAAATTAATTTGACTCCTGCTGGTGATCTTTCTTCAGAAAGAGGTTGTTAGGATTTTAACGTGTAAGTAGAACTCTTTGACATACAAAGTATAATCTGGATAGAATCCTGTCACTACTGCAAAATATCCTGTATGTAAGCCTTTCTTTCAAGATTGTTCATTGTGGGCCTGTTAAAATAAATGTATCATGACAGATTGAACACATTTCTTTTGTGAGATCTGATTTTCGTTTAAATGTGTCTTCTGCTGTGAACCATCGAAAGTCTGATGTCTGTCAATTTTATTGCATTGGCCTTCTGACCTGCTCTTGCAAATAATGACTATGAATAGCAAAGCCAATGTAATACAAGTTAAAATCGAGTATCTGGGAATCCATTTAAGTTATTTATATTTTTGTATAAAAAAACCTTAACTAAATTTCCTTAATAACCTTTATTCATAATTTACGTGTCACATTCGTAATTATATACTTTCTTCAATAATAATTTTTTAAGTTATTTGGCTTTAATACAATAATGTCCTATTCTTCATTTATCATTCTACGCGAGTCAATGACCATTACTACAGTTAAACTAAAACAGTACCATAATTGATTGTAATTGGGTGAACATACCACTGCCTTTAAAGAAAGTAGTTAAGCCCATAGTCCTCTGGAGGGAGTAGGAGCCCCTATTGCAGTCTTGAAAAGGAAAAAATGGTTCATAAGTAAAATTTGAGGGACACAAAAAAATTTTTGACACAAGATTCAATTATTTCCAATTCCATTCCAGTATTCAGTGCATATTCCGGTGTGGGAATGTTGTTTGTTTTCTAGCACTGTTAGTTAAAACAATGCATGCATCCATGAGCGCCATCACATGTAAACTCATTTTGTCTTTCCTCACTAGGGGCAATGGTCTGTAGATTTGTTGTCCATTCATATATATTAAGAGGTACAAAAACAGGAAATTGCTTCTTTATTGTGTTTGGTTGCATTTTTGTAACAAAAATAGGATATCAAAAAAAAAAAATTGACTACTATCACGAATACTCAGAGAAACAGCAGTCAATTTTAATGATTCAGTCACATCAGAAACCTAAATGCAGTTCTGGAAAGTAATATATATATTTAAGTGAAATTGTCCTTGAATAATCAATCTGGTCCTGTCATTGCACATGTAGCAAAATAGTAATGTGTAGTCTCTAATAAATGTAGCAAACTGCTGATGCTATTTTAAAGAAGTAACAATGGGTCCACATTATATTATAATTCTCTTTGCAATGTAGGAAGTACAATTGCTGCATTCAGGTAACGTTTGTGAAATGCGCTCAGACAGATTTAGCACCCATTGGGAGTGCTAAAAATGAATTAGTCAGACAGAAACAAATAAAAACTGGTTTTGCCAATATTGTCTAAACCGGGTTGGAATAATGGTTAGATAGTAGTCGATGGCCTGTAGTGTCTAATAAAAGTATGATTTGTTATTAATAATTTTGCTGCAAAAACAAATGGAAACATACTTAAAGGGGCTAAAAGATTACCTAAAGGGGCAATATGTACGATTTTGACTCTAATATTAGCATAAAAACAAAAGTGGCCAGTACACATTTGCAGTTAATAGTTTAAGTTATGATAAATTTTTCTACAAAATGTATCAGTTTGCATGGACTTGTAATCTCCTCACACTCGCTTTAGACACTCATAGGCAAGGACGGATCTTAATTCTATGAGGCCCCCTGGGCACGAGTGTCGTTGGATGCCACCCACGCTAGGTCCCCCAAAGTGAAACGTTCCCTCACGTTGATGCCAAATGTGTTCCCGTAATATTATCCTTCTTGCTTCATTTTTTTTTTTTATTGGACTTGCAGAACCTCAAGCATCTTAAATTGAAAAAGGCTTTATTTGAGCACCTGGCAAAACAATTGCTCTTGGACACACGCAGGCAGTTTTAGATACAATATTGGAATAACAGAGATGTGTATTTATTTGGCAACACTTGCTACAGTGCTATGGGGTTACAAAATAATAAAAGCCCCTGCTATCCAATAATTTAAGATGGTGACAACAGGACTACCAGATTTCTTCTTGATTCTGGGAATCCTCCAACTGGGATTTTGAGAAGACAAGGACATTTACAAAAAGTGCGTGGCAGTCTCAGAGGCTCTGGGAAGTCAGACCACACTCCAACAACAATACATCTCTTCTAGTCTTTGTTTGGGGGAAGGGTGTCTGAGAGGGTGAGGGATTGGTGAGTCTTTTGGGGTGTTTGTTTGGGATTATGTGTGGGAGTTTTTTATGTAAACAATTCAACACTGACTCTGTCTACGTTTGTCATTGTTTATATGTTTCTTAGCTTCTAATAAGGCATAATTGAAATTGTTAATTTGAAATTGAAAAATGCATTAATGTACAAACCCGACGTTTCTTATTTTCTAGAAGTATGACAACTTCCAAACTAGTAGATGAACTGGCAAATAATGATGTCAAATGGAACCGACCAGAAGTCGAAATCTACAGGTCAATTATTTGTATTTTCTGTTGAAACATGACCTATGTCAGATCTGAGCGAGTGATACGACGGTTTACACTTGGTAATAGACCGTGGTAAATGTGCATAACAACCGTGTTCATTCATTATGTCCCGCCTGGACTTCTCCTTTGATCCAATGCCATCACATCATCTGGGGGCTCCTCAGCAAACAATTGATGTAATTGTTCTATGATGAAACTGATCTGTTGAAGGTTTAAAATGGCCGCAACCATCAATATGGGAGTCAAATTTGGTTTAGCATAGAAAAGAGAGATACGTGTAAATTCTAGACGACTATCTAAAAGTAAAATTATTTTTGCTGGAAGAATATTCTCTTTTTTTTTTTTTTTTTTACAATTGCCAAATATAATCTGACAAATATGTATGGCGTCAAAGTTATTTTGTCCTGAAAAAGTGTTGGTTGTTAGCCGTTTATTTCTGATCTCAATTAAACTGTGTTTGTTCCTCGTGAGGTCCCTTGGGCAATGGCAGTGAGCAGGCATGTTGTTCATCCCTCCCTAGGAACCAGTTGCACAGTCTGCTTGGAGCTCACCACCCTGGATACTGAGAGACAACAGTGGCCAACAGCCCAGCTTGGGACAAGTCTAATGGTGTGTGATGGTGTGTAAATGTAAACCTTACTATTATTTAAAACATTCTCATCATATTGAAAGACCAAAAGTTTAGATAGAGTATATCTGTGAATGTCATTAAAAAAAATTAAAAAAGACATTAGGATTTGCTCTACATTTTACCATAACCAATAATAATTGAGGACAATAAAAAAACTACTGTTGAATTTTGTAAAACTACTGTTAGATTTTTTATAATGACAATAGTATACTATAAATATATTTATTATTTAAGAATTTAATGCTTGCATATTTAAAACCCCTGTTGAATTTTTAAATGTGAAACAAGCTTACTATTTACATATGTTAACAAAATCTAAGCCTTTAATGCCAGTATAACAACCTCATACCGCTTGGCGTGCAATATCTAAGCAACTTTATTCCATCATCTTTAAGCCACCATGGCAACACTCAAGGTTAAACTTCATCACCCTGAGATGAGTAGATGTAGTAAACAACAAATGGCAATGAAACAACACAAATAAATGTGAACATTTTCTGAAACAAAATCAACATGTGCTTACCTGTGTGTAGCGTTGAGCGATGTCTGACAATGAAGTCGTTTCCCTGTTATGAATGAGGTATATAGCTTGCTTTGTTTCCTGACCCTCTGTCAATGTGCCTTTTTTTCCTATTGATGCCACCTAAGTGGAAACTCTCACCTGCGCACCCACAGCGCAGAGAGGCGGGGACTAATTGCAGAGACATCCTGGTTGGATCCTATAACCACCAATAACTACCATATAAGGTCCCAGAAATGAAATTAGGGTAAACTCTAACTCCTATGATCAAGTGACCCAGATGCAATCTCAACTGTGTAGTATGGACAAGTTAACAGACAGTCTTTGATATAACTTGCGTACAAAGGGTCAATCAGACAAATGACTGACAACAACACAGCGTGGATGCGTAATAAGTAAAATAACTTAAAGAATAGAAGAACTAAAGTATCTTTGGAAAACAATATGATTTAACTGTCCCAGCTTTTGTTACCAGTTCAGGCAGAGACTCATGTCTTTAAGAAAAAATACATAATAATTGCTTTGATAGTAGTTTTCCCTGCTTTTTCAATGTTTAAACAGAAAACGTTTTATCCACCTTATAATTATGGTCTAAATCTAAAAGTCGATTGTTGCCATTGTTGGATAGCTTATGTTTACTAGCTATTTCGATGTGACTATGTCAATCATGGAGGTTGAGAAAAGCCCCAGAGCAGAGCTGTTCAGTGAAAACAGATTACTACAACCTCTTAGGGGACCTCTGAATTTCTATTGCATTCTGATGTGCTTTGTAAGTGGGCGGTACAATTTTGTATTATAAAAGTTAGCTACTAATCCAGTTGTTAGTCCTGAACAGAACATCCTCATCTGAATATTTGGCCAGCCACTGTAACGAAACTGTGCTGTTTTCATCCTGGTTTTTCCAAACAGTATAACCACCTCTGACCTCCAAATCACTCAAGCCAACATTTCTTTTTGAACACCATCTAATGTTAATTACTTAAAATGGGGTTGCTATTGTTAATTTAAATAGTTTTTTGTTGCTGTTTGTTGTTGCTTGACAGAGCTTTGAGATTTCTTTATGAAAGGGATAGTGGTGGTCACATAAAATTTATTATTATGGTATTTAGATTTTCTCATCAAATTTTCTACCACACATTTACATAAGTCTTAACTTCAGTCTCAGAGTTCCATAGCAAATCAGGCACTCCTACAAAGCATACCAAATTAGGTTTTAAAACATCTTAATAGCGATCACAGCACTAATCTACTGTATAGAAAAACTACTTAAAGATGTTGGTTGGAAAATAGTAATGGTAAATAGTGAAATCCCGGGGAATTAAGGATACTTGTGGTCTCTATTATATGTAATGTGAAGTCTATTGCCCACCCCCTATGTCAGGATAGATCCCTTTTCAACAATAATTAACCCTTTGTGTTATTGGGAGTCTTTGAATGTGTAATACCTAACCTGGCCACCCTACAACAGGCACCTGGACTGCTCAGGTGACAAAACCTCATGGAACCTGTTTTTTTGCTGTTGTTACAAAGTCCTTAACCCAACATAGCAAGCAATGCAGGAAAAACGTAATAAAGGCCAAAACCTAGAAAGAAACCTAGACCAAGCTCCAGGGGCCGGCCCGTCCACTCCTGTCTGTGTGAGGTGGAGATTGTAAGAGTACAGAGATGTATAAAAAAAATGTGTCTGACAAATTATTGACGAATAATAAATCATTTGAATAGTCTTTTAACATGTTATTAAAATGCAATATAACTACAAAAGTACTGTGCAAAATGTCTATAAAAAAAATGCCCCATCCACATCAGAATTAAATGTATATAACCCGTTCTAAATAAGACTGTGTAAAATGTAAAGAAAAAACTATGCAATGATGTGCAAATCATTTAAACCCTGTATTCAATAGGAAATAGCAAGACAACATATGTTGAAAGTGAGAAATGTTATTGTTCCTTAAAAAAATTATGCCCACCTGATGCCAGCTGGGAGACGAGTTAAAAAAGACAGTTGGAACAGTTGTGTAATGCTTCAAAATAAAACCTGGTGGAACATCTCACAACTAATTAGGTTAATTGGCAATAGGCGAGTCCCAGAGAGGATTAGTATTTCAGAAGTAAAGATTGGGAGTGGTTCATCACTCTATGAAAATCTACACATCAAAAAAAGATTTAGGGGATCTCAATCTACCGTACATAATACCCTTCCAAGTTTCTGGAGTTAACTCTGTACACAAGCGACTCCTTTAGGTTATAATAATCTCTTTTTGCAGAACAGATTAATATAAGATACATAATACAAAAATGAACTTTAAGGTTATTATAACGGTCTGAATAGTTTGAGTCCACAGTCTTTTTGTAGGCATTGGTAGTTGTTTCGGCAATGTTTTCATGTGACATTGCCAATATTCCAGAGAGAGAGAGAAAATAAACTAAGATGAGGTGTCAGGGGACACTGTAAAACTGTCTAATGTTACCCCTGGACACGGCCAACCAGGCAGGATATAACCTGACTTTGTCCCCACAACACTGATGGTAAAGTATATCCACAGACCACTAACTACCCTGAGACAAAGCCAAGTATAGTTGACAAGAGACCCATTTTCCCCAAAGGGCCACAACACTGATGGTAAAGTATATCCACAGACCACTAACTACCTTGAGACAAAGCCAAGTATAGTTGACAAGAGACCCCCTTTCCCCAAAGGGCCACAACACTGATGGTAAAGTATATCCACAGAACACTAACTACCCTGAGACAAAGCCAAGTATAGTTGACAAGAGACCCATTTTCCCCAAAGGGCCACAACACTGATGTTAAAGTATATCCACAGACCACTTACTACCCTGAGACAAAGCCAAGTATAGTTGACACGAGACCCCCTTCCCCCTAAGGGCCACAACACTGATGGTAAAGTATATCCACAGAACACTGACTACCCTGAGACAAAGCCAAGTATAGTTGACAAGAGACCCCCTTCCCCCTAAGGGCCACAACACAAGGCAGACCATAATGAATGACTTGAATCACTCATGTCAAGCATGGTGAAGATGATGTATCCTTTTACAGGTGGCATTGTACTGTGAGCAAGCTAGTGGATCAGTCCCCATTATTATACACTCAATCAGAGGACCTACTGGAGAAATGCACCTTCAGTAAAGACTAAGATACACTATTTAAGAATTTAGCATTTGAGAAAACTGCAATTTTTAAACATTGCATTGAAGAGGATGTTCAGTCTAGTTTTCATCTTTCAAAGAACACACAAAACAACACTGAGCCATCCACAGGTGTTCTTTCGTTCTTTTCTCCAGGGGATGGGGAAAATAACCCTAGCCTGAGCACTTAAGGGGACTACCACCACATTGCTGTAATAAATAATAATTTATTACATTCATAGAGCACGTTTCATTATAATGTAAGGTTCTCACATTGCAATAAAAAATAAACATGAAAGTAAATGAAAAGCATGGTTATCAATAAAAAGACTTCCTATATAAACATGTCCGCTTTTGCTCCACATAAATGTAATTCAGAGAAAAGAATGGGATTGCTGTGGTGTCACTGCTACCACACAACATTTCTAAACATTAAGAAAACCCATAGGTTTACATGTATTTATTTATGAGCTATCCAACTGTTGATCAGCTTTATCTAAAATAAATTCCACTTTCAACTCAGTAGAGCAGGCTGAATGGTAACTTTTGAATATTTGTATTGAAAATCTAGACAGAGGTTTCCCTTTTCACATGTAGATCTACAAAGGACTGAAATGAAGGATATTTAGATCTACTCAAGATAATTATTTTTATAGTTTTAAAATATTTAACAGAGTTTCAAAAATGGCTTCTGCAACTATGAATTTTTTGGAAAAGGCCAAGCGTCGAGGAAGACGAGGTGGTTGGAAAATAATTAAATAAACATCACAGTCCACAAAGTTCTGTACACTGTTTTTGTACTAAACTCAATATAGAATTTGACTACCTTGAGCAAGTTAAACATGTCAATGTTCATTCTCTAAATCAGGCCCCTTTATCAAGAACAATGTACCAAATACCAAAGTATTTTTTCTTTGACAAAAACACGGCACAGAGATAGGGATTCCTACGTACTAAGAAAACATGTCCACCTGGCTAGAACTTTCTAGAACAGGCCCATGCTCATAGCAGTTGTGGTGGTGGTCTGTCTGTTTTCCACAAACATTGTTTTGTCCTGAAAATGTTGCCTGCAAAATGTTGCCTGTCCTATCTGGCTTTGAGTGCATGGCTTACATGGCAGTACTTATCTATCGCCCTCTCAAATCAATTGCTCTCATTTATAACCTGTCTGAGCTAGTCACATTTATGTGTGCCGACTCTATCCAGTGTGTCATCCTTGGTGATTTCAACATTCACATTGATTTAACAATATGTTCCTTTGCCACTTCCTGAAAATGCTGGATTGTCTTAAGCTGACACAGTATGTCAACATCCCCACAAATCATTGTGGGCAAACACTATAAATCTCATCCTCACTGGAAAAGTCCCGTCATCAGACCTAGATGTACATGAGTTTGGTGTCTCTGATCATAGGGTTGTAAAACTGTATGGATGAGATAAAACATTGGATGCAGGACGACATCCTCCAACTAAATAGCAGCAAGATAGCAATAATGCTTCTAGGCACTCCACAGCAACTCCTACAACATCTGCCCTGCCTTTGATGGCCACGTCTTTCCCCTCTCCTCAATCATCACTGTGCAATTTTAAACATTGCAAGTTTTGTAACTCTATTTGCCCACATTAGACATGTCTGTAAAACATGTTTGTTTCACTTTAAGAACATTGCTCCCCTAATACCTTCACTCACATTCTCTGATGCAGAAAAGCTTGTCCATCATGTTTTCTCCAGAATGTATTAGTTGAATGCAGTACTAGGAGGCCTGCCAGCCAATTCAATTCATAAATACAATGCTGCAAGGATCCTGAGAAAAATTTTACAATCTGCCCACATCGCACCTCTCCTTGCTGACCTTCACTGGCTTCCTGTCCCTCAAAGAATTAACTTTAAAATGATCCCTGCAGTCTATAAAGCTATCATTGGCATGGTTCCGGTCTACTTCTCTGACTTGCTCTCCCCCCATGAACCTCCACGGCCTCTACGGTCTAGCAACATCAATATGCTTATTGAACTAGGAACCTGACCCAGAAAAAGGGAGAATGCGCCATTTCTTTCACGGAACCTCACCTCTGGAACTCCCTTCCAGCTTAAGGGCTGCGCAGACTGTCATGGCTTTTAGAGCAGGCTTTAGGAACCTCTAACAAAAAATCCAAGTTTGCTTTAGTTTAATAGGCAATTGTGTGAAAGCTAATTGTACAGTGCTGAAAGGAAGTTGCTGCTTTAGTAAAACCCTTCTGTGGCAGTAAAATAACTACATTGACCTGCTTGTTAATTTAAAGAACAATACATTAAGTATTTGTTTTAGCATGTTCACTGAATTAGTTTGTAGACTGGATGTAATGTGGGTGTTAACATTGTCATGTGACAGAAATACTGCTCTATTTAGGGACACACGTTACATAATTTTGATTCAATTAAGATCAAAAGATAAATAATCCGAAAGATTGCACAAAAGGCCCCTCAATTTTCCAACTTCCAAAAATTGTTGAAATAGCTAATATGACCAGGCACTGTCTCAAACAGCCGGGTCAGTTAACAATTATGCATAAGACAAAGTGCATTATAGTTCAGGCAGGCAGTTACTCTCAGTGCCAGCAGTGTGGTTCAAAGTGCATTTATATACAGACAGACAGTTACTCTCAGTGCCAGCAGTGTGGTTCAAAGTGCATTTATATACAGACAGACAGTTACTCTCAGTGCCAGCAGTGTGGTTCAAAGTGCATTTATATACAGACAGACAGTTACTCTCAGTGCCAGCAGTGTGGTTCAAAGTGTATTTATATACAGACAGACAGTTACTCTCAGTGCCAGCAGTGTGGTTCAAAGTTTCAAACAGTATGTGTACATTTAGTATGCATGGCAGTTACAAACCAGAACGGTGAGCAGGTGAGTACAGGAAATGTTTTCAGATTTAACAAAAACATAAATAACAGGTTGAACGGATCATCTGGCAAGTTACTGACCAAAGGACGGAAGGGCTGGTGGAGTGAATGTCCAAAGCAAACATAATTAGAAGACACAAAACAACCAGCCACCCAGGTATTAATTACTGGTTCCTATTTCATTTGAACGCCTTGCTTTACTTTGAAATACAAACAATATTAATCTCCATAATGAAATCCAACAATAGGCAACAGAGAGAAATAAATGTGGTGTGACCAATCATGCAAACAGACAGGGACACTTGGAAATCAATCTGTCATTTGAATGCATGAATGAATGACTTCGCTATTTCAGTGCCACCATATTGTAAATGCCGTACAGACAATTAGTGCGAATGAAACAAGTTAAACCAGCCTCCCCTTTGAAAGCTGCTATACCAACTTATGTTAGCCAAATGACTCCGAATAAATGCATTTTGTGGAGTCTATGGGCTATTCAAAGGAGGAATATTCACTTGTTTTTCTAACGTATTTGCTAGCTGTCAGTGATGAGACTGTCACGGCGGTGGGTAGGCGAGGAACCAAGTGCAGATATTTTGACGTATATGTTGATTTATTGAAATTAAATCACGATATGCGCACAAAGAAAATTATAAACAAAAAGTGCTGGACGTCAAATAGAAGACAACAAACGTGACGCGTATTCAAATACGACAACGAACAACACAGATGGACCAAACAAAAAAGCATGTATATACACACACAAATAAACTAAGGAGAAACAGGTGTGTGTGATAATCTAATGAGTTTGAGGTGCGTTCACAAAAAAGAGGGTTCAACATACAACGCCAGCGCAGAACAGCGCTGGCCAAAACGTTACAGAAACCAACAAAAGGGAAAAATAAAGTGTGATGGTGGTTATGAAAATGTTTACAAAACAAGTAATTAAGCTTTTCCAACTAAGATCAATTAAATGTGTTATTTTTGTATCCAATTATTTTATTGTTACGCAGTAGTCTTTCAAATCAGTGAATTCCTTATCGTTTGCATATAATATATTATAAGTAAGGGATGTGTAAGGGATGTTCTACATACAAAAATAGAGAATCAGATTCTTTATTACCAAGTAGGTTTACACATACAAGGTATTTGCTTTGGTTCAATGGTGCATGACAGAAAACACAGTAAGTGGTATAAGGTAAAAAATAGGAAGTAGAGAGAAGTGCATTAATGTAATGCTTTAGGTAGAATTTAACTTATGGGGCAGAGGGTGTCAGTGGGGGTTGTCTGGCCTTGTTGATGAGGTCAGCTGCCGATGGGAAGAAACCGTTCTTGTGGCGTGAGGTGTTGGTCCTTATTGACCGTAGCCTCCTGCTGGACGGGAATGGCTGAAACAGTTTGTGTCCAGGGTGGGAGGGGTCAGCCACACTCTTTCCAGCGCGCCTCAGGGTCCTGGTGGTGTACAGGTCCTCGAGGGATGGCAGATTGCAGCCAATCACCTTCTCTGCAGACCAAATGATTTGCTGCAGTCTGCTCTTGTCCTTGGCAGTGGCAGCAGCGTACCAGATGGTGATGGAGAAGGTGAGGATGGACTCAATGGTGGCTGTGTAGGAGTGCACCAACATTGTCTTTGGCAGGTTAAACTTCTTCAGCTACCGCAGGTGCATTATGCTGTGCTCTTTTGGTGATGGAGGTGCTGTTTTGCTCCCACTTGAGGTGATGATGTTGCCTAGGAAGCGGAAGGACTCTGCAATGGTGACTGGGGAGTCGCACAGAGTGATGGGGTGGGTTGGGCTGGGTTCTTCCTAAAATCCACAACCATCTCCACTGTCTTCAGAGCGTTGACCTCCAGATTGTTCTGTCTGCACCAGTTCACCAGGTGGTCCATCTCCAACCTGTAGGCGGTCTCATCCCCACCAGAGATTAGCCTAAAGAGGGTGGTGTCATCCGCAAAGTTCAGGAGCTTGAAGGAAGTGCAGCAGTTGGTGTACAGGGAGAAAAGCAGAGGGGAAAGGACACAGCCTTGAGGGGATCCTGTGCTGATGGACTGGGGATCAGAGACATGTTTCCCCAGCTTCACACACTGCCTCCTGTTAGACAGGAAGTCAGTGATTCACCTGTAGGTGGATTCTGGCACTTGCATCAGGGAGAGCTTGTCCTGCATCAGAGCTGGAATGCTTGTATTAAAAGCAGAGCTGAAGTCCACAAACAGGACCCTGGCTTAGGTTCCTTAAGGAGTCCAGGTGCTGGAGGGTGAAGTGAAGGACAATGTTAATTGCATCGTCTACAAAACTGTTGGCTCTGTAGGCAAACTGCAGGAGGTCCAGGAGAGGGTTGTTGATGGTTTTGAGGTGAGACAGGGAAGTCCTGTGATCCTTGGTTACTTGGGGATGGGAATGATGGTCTTGAAGCAGGCTGGCACATGGCATGTCTCCAGTGTTAAAGATGTCTGTGAACACCGGAGACAGTTGATCAGCACAATGCTTCAGGGTGGATGGAAAGACCAAGTCTGGCCTAGCTGCTTTGCGGGGTTCTGTCTCTTAAACAGTCTGTTAATGTTTTTCTCCAGGACAGAAAGAGTCGTCGTTGTGTTAGAAGGAGAGGGGGCCACTGGGATGGGCAGTTTGGGACTGCCCCATACTCCTGCTGAGGTGGGGGAGGTGGCTGGAGCTGAGGGATAGAGGCACGGGGGATGGTGTCAGGACATTCCCATTGTCTTTCAAAACGACAGTAGAACTCGTTCAAGTCGTTGGCCCTGACTCTTCAACTCTGTCAATATCCCCACTCTTGAACGCCTCCTGCTTTTCCATCCTTAGCTCTCTGAGCTTAGCTGTGAACCAGGGTTTGTCATTGTTATAACTCACCCTGGTGCATGATGGGATACAGCAGTCCTCAAAGAAGCTGATGTATGACGTCACAGCCTCTGTGAACTCATCCAGACTGTTGGAAGCAGTTCTGAAAACATCCCAGTCAGTACACTCTAAGCATGCCTTAAGATCCTCCACAGCCTTACTGCTCCACTGCTTCGATGTCCTCAGGTTAAAGATCTTGAGTTTCTGTCTGTATGCAGGAATCAGGTGGACCATGACATGGTCAGAGTGACCCAATGCAGCACGGGGGACAGCATGTTGGGCATTACTGACTATAGTTTAACAGTGATCCAGAATGTTCTCCTTTCTGGTCGGGCATTTAATTAATTGTCTGTATTCGGGGAGTTTGTGGCTAATATTTCCCTTGTTTAAATTCCCGAGGACAATAACAAAGGTGTCTGGGTTTACTCGCTCCACACTCAATAAGTGGTTGGCGAGCATGCGCTGTGCCTCCTGCACGTTGGCCTGAGCTGGAAGGACCAGAATGAATGAAACTCACAGGGAGAGTAAAAAGGTCTACAGTTTATATAGAATGATTCCAGATCAGGAGAACAGTGCTTTTGAATCACTGTCACATCAGAACACCAGCCAATATTAGTGTTAAAACCCCCTCCCTTAGTTGCCCCAGAGAGTAACGTGTCGCAATCCGCTCTGAAAAGTTGGAAGCCTGCCAGCTGCAGCACAGAGTCAAGATTCAATCCACACAGCCACGTTTCCGTAAAACACATAACTTAAGACGCGTAAAAGTCTCTGTCCTTTCCTGCCAGAAGCTCAAGTTCTTCCTATTTGTTGCACAGTGTCACGTCTCCGCCTCCTGGCGGCCACTCCCCTGTCCGCGTAGCCCCCCGGCGTTCGACGTCGCCGGCCTTCTAGGCACCATCGTCCATGTTTGTCCTGTTCCCCATGTCCTGTGAACGCATCCCTCCCTGATTCCCCACAGCTGGCCCTCATTACCTGTGCATTTAATCCCTCGTGTGTCTTGTCTCTTCGTTCGG
>JACXGK010004753.1:0-24724 GCA_016801125.1 Novumbra hubbsi
ATAAATACAATGCCTTCAGAGCTGTGCTTTAGGCTGTATAAATACAATGCCTTCAGAGCTGTGCTTTAGGCTGTATAAATACAATGCCTTCAGAGCTGTGCTTTAGGCTGTATAAATACAATGCCTTCAGAGCTGTGCTTTAGGCTGTATAAATACAATGCCTTCAGAGCTGTGCTTTAGGCTGTATAAATACAATGCCACCGTCCCTCCGCTTGCATGCCTAGTAAAAAAAAAATGTATGAACACTTAAGCAAGTGTTCAGATTTGATCTGTCTTTCAATGTGAGTTCAGGTCGGGGGGAAAACACTTTACGGTCAGGACTTCCTGTTTTGTCAGAGCAGCTTTGCCAAAAGCAAGTTACACAGCAGTTTATGTTCCCTGACATGACACAGAAAACCTAATGACGTACAAATCTTAACCAGCCTTGTGAGCACTTCACTAAAGTTTCTGATGTACCAGGTTATCAACCCCCTCTCTTCTATCTTCTGTAAGAATCTGACGTGTTTCGCAGTAACTCATGAACTTACCTCGTAGGAACTGCGTCTTTTAATCTGTTTCCTATCATCTACCAAGATTGCGCTATTCGCCCTGCGGTTAAACCAGATATCATTCTGCATGCATGAAAAACACGCAGTGAAACTTACCACAGAACACAATATGTGTCAGGGCTTTCAGAGCTTGTCGGTCTGCCACGTCAAGTGTTTACAAACCCCTTCTGTTGCTTCAGTCATTATCAAACAGGAGCTTGTGGAACCCCAGACCCAGCCTGGGGTCGATTCTGTACCGCGGACTGGGGTGGAGTCGGTGCGCCAGCCTGAGGTCAAAGCATTTTGGGGTAAATGAGTGTTACTGAGTTCCAACCAAGTAGTCCTGTCTGTCAGAAACCCTGCCATAGCCTTATATGTCACAGTTAAAACGTGGTTGCAGAGAACCAAAATACTGTTCTGGTTATGTTACTCATTACAAGGTTACTGGTCAGTTCTTTGTAATGCGTTACCTAAGCTTCCCGCTGGATGGAACTGACTTTACTGTGTCTATTCCTACATGATCAAATGTCTGGTATACAGCCAGACAGCCTGGTTCCTCTCTAGGTTTCTTCCTACACTCCGGCCCCGTAGGGAGTTTTTCCTAGCCACCGTGCTTCAATCCTGTTGTTGCATGCTCACTGGGGTTTTAGGCTGGGTGTTTTTTGTAAAAGCACTTTGTGAAAACTGCTGATGTAAAACGGGCTTTATAAATACATTTTATTGATTGATATACAAGCAAATGTGTTTATAGCATCTGGCTCCATTCTTGTTGGTATTTGCTGCTTTCATGAGTTGCTAGCTTTGTTAGCCTGGTCCAGTAACTTTTGTCTTCTGTCAGACTTCCTGTGTGAAGCAAGAATTCCCGTTCTCCTGGGATCCAGCCAGGGGCAGACACGTAGAGGGGGTATTCCTCCCTCCAGCACCAAAGACCTGAACATCTACATCAAGGAGAAACTGACTGAAGCTGTTGTTGGTCAGTGACTTCAATCTCTCTTAAGGCATCAGTTTGTAGTATTTTTGTCCCTGTGTGTCTGGTTGTGTCTCAGTACTGTACGCTTTGTGTGTGTGTGTGTGTGTGTGTTTCAGGTCTCAGTGCAGTGATCGAGTGTTGCTGTGAGGGCCTGGTTTCCTTCTATCTGTGTGTGTCTTGCGGCAGTCGACTGTCTTGTAACAGCCGACGGAACACATCTACTCTCATCAACCACGTTCTCAAATACAAACACAGACTCAACTATTTAGTAAGACACACACCACAGGCTCACACACCCAAGTTCTCAAAGCCTTTACACACAACACCACGTCCGCTAATCCCAGCTGGATTCCCCCGCACCCAGACTGCTAGGTACCCGTGGTATTTCCGTGGCCTGGAACCGGGCCAGAATCTGTCAGAACGGTCCAGACGTCTGATGCAGATCGCCAGGGAGGTGGAGGAGCAGAACCAGGATGAGCCTGGCACGATACAGGAGGTGGTTCTGACCCAGGGTGACTTTGTAGAGATCAACGGGATGCTGTTTGATGAAGGTGAGCGATCCAGGTTCTTGTGCGTGTTATTACCGCTGAAAGCTGACCTACTGTGTTGAGGTGTGGCGTCTCTATCTTTGACAGAGTCTCAGCACCTGTAAATGTGATTTATAAATCCCTCCATCTTCTCGCAGCCATGACCCGTTTGAAGGAGATCCGTTCAGATCAGAAACAAACAGAACTCCTGACCCAGGTCACCAGCAAACCTGAACCGGTGGTGGTGAAGCAGGAGATGGAGTGTCAGCCCCTGGGGCAGCGATGTGGGAGGAACGCTGGTGACATATCATCTGGCTTTCGAGATGCAGTTGATAATAAAACCGTGTATGTCATTCCCTGGTCGATCTTATTTCCTCTCTCGCTCTCCCGTCTCTCAGTAAAGCGCCGTTCCAGCATCGAGGAGTCACAGCAGCAGGGGAAGAAACGGAAGCTGTCTAGCTCCCCAGAGGGTCGGGCGGTAAACTCTGACCCCGCCCTTGACAACCGTCCATCATCCTCTGAGGTCACCGCACCTTCGGACCCAGAATCTCCCAGCCAGCCGCGCCCCATCGGAGCCTCATCACACAGCCACGCTAACGCTGAGCTGAACAACACACCTTCACACGCGCTCTTAAACTCTCCGTGGGAGCCACCGGGAAACCCTGCCGGCAATCCGACTGTGGCCAAAATGCTCTCCGGAAAGAAACCGTCCCACGCGGTTTCCACCAGCGGCCATCATCTCGCCAACAAACATTTGGATGAGGAGTCTCAGAAACCTGTTGACGGGGCAAAGGTCACTCACACGCACGGCGACCGCAGACACCCACACAGGCACCATCACAGGCACCGCAAACACTCTCGCGCTCACCGGGATCGCCAATGCCCGCACGATTTAAGTGGTGCCAAGCACAGGAGCGGTGCCAGTAATACCGAACGCGCGTGCACACACACTGACCCAACAAGGACCGACAAAGCCAGACTCCCTGGCAAGACCCCCCGCAGACACTGCTGCGGAGACCCCGCGGACAGACCTCCCGACCGCACGAGCTCTCGCACCCCCTCTAGGAGACGTCGTTCTGTCTCTGGCTGTTCCTCAAAAGACCCGCCGTCCCGTCCCTGCAAGTCCGCCTCGGCCCAGGCAGACCCGGGCCAACCGCCGTGCCCGGCTAATGACCCACCCAACCCGTCCGGCGAATCAGATGGGAGACCGTCCTACCCAACCTCAGCAGTCAGGCTTCTCCATGCCAAGGACCGCCCCGTAACCGACTCCCCCGACGTGGACCTCCACCCGGCAAGAACTAGAGCCCCGCCCCCCCCGCCCCTGCCAGCCACCCCTCATCACTCACCGCCCCTGCCTCCGCCGCCCGAGGAAGATCTCCTCTCTGCCTCTGGGGAGAACGTGGCCCCGGTCGTGGACAGTAATCTGCTCCTTATGGACCATTCGTCGAGCTCCCCCTCCCGACCCGCTCTGACCGGCCTGCGGGGGGCAGAGGGAGATGGTCCCAGTGACCGGAGCACAGGCCCCGTTGCCGGGGACGAGAGGACCGCTGAGACAATGTGGGTGGACTCAAAATGCCATCCCATTGTCACCGTGGCAACACCACCCAACCCTCTGAACGGGAGACTTTCCGCGCCGGCACCAAAGGACCCAGATCCCTGGAACTACGAGAGCCGGCAGTTCACCGCCAACCCCCACGTCCGGGGCCCCGAGCCCACCGCCGACACCTCGCAGGCGCAGTGGGGCACCTCTAACCCCGGAGGCCCTGGCCCTTGCCCCGGGGACCGACTCTTCCTGGGGGGACACCCTGGAGCCACCTACCCAGGTACGGGTTACCCTGGGGTGGACAACACGCAGGCGCAGCACAGGTGGCCTGAGGGCCCCTGGGGACCAGGCTACCAAGCGACGAGTCACCCAGGGGCCGGCTATGTGTTGGCGGATCAAGCTGGTTTTTCCCGCCCTAGCGGTATTCCTGGACGTGAAGGGACTTACCCGGCACATCAAGTCTACCCTTGGGCGTTCTACTCCGACATGGAATACCGTGGTCCGGCCTTCCCCGGGTCTGGACTGGGTTCTGCTGGGCTGCCCCCGGTTAGCCACTACTCAACCGTACCGCCGCCGGCTGTCGGCTGCTGGGGATTTACCTATCCGGCGGTGGTGAGTAGTCTGAGCTAAGGTGCCAATACGAAAGGCTTGCTACGGCCACGAAAGCTTTTGCTAGGATTGGAGCGCTAAGCCAGGATAGCAAGCCGTGTTATCCATATTAAAACATTTATGTTTTTGTCCTTGGATTAGACTATGCAAAGCGGTAATGGGGACTGTTGTTTAATCTTCATGTAATTGAAATCTAACAGTTTCGGCATCAGGGTTTAGCGAAACGTTTATTTTGTGTGTTTAAACGGGGGTCAAAACGATCTTCATTTCGTGTGACTATTTGTGATTTTAGTTCTACGTTGACCTTTTCCGATATTCTTTTCAGGACGCAGAGAGTGTCGGGAGGAACGTGCCCAGTTGAGAGGTGAGTCCTCTGGGTCAAATGTAAATCATCCTCATGGCTGTTGTCCGTGCTTCTGTCTGCTGTTCAGGGACCAGATGTGAACATCTGAGGCGTAGGAAGACGCGATCTGACCATGGTGTTCATGGGTTACAGGTGAAGCGCCAACCCTGGACCTGGAAGGAAATTGCCATCACGCGTTCACACACACAAGCTGGGAGGATTTTATTTTCTTAACCAAGTGTTCATTTCAACATGTGTATTCATCCATTTCATAGTTCTGAAATGTAACTATTAAATGCTTTACCGGTCTCTGGATATTGTTCTGTGTTCATGACTACAGATGTATATTTTTTTATTTTTTAAACGTTTACTTTTCAAGAGACACATTTTAATGGGTGAACATGGAAGTGTTACTGTCAATTTGCTGATTGATGGCATGTAAATAAACCATAAAAACTTCAGTTGAAATGTTTTCTAATGTTCCTTGTTTATTTTCTGCAAGCGGGCTTTGGCTACAGACTGTTGATACACATCCACACGTCTGTTCTGGTGTTTTAAATGAACTTCTATTCACTTCAAGTTTGCATTCCCTTTTGCTTTGTCTTGCCTCCATTCCATCAAGTCTCTTATGCTTCATTCTGGCCACGCGTTTCCCACCTCATATAAACACACATTCTGCACCTACATAGAAAGACATTGACAGGTCTTGTTGTAAAAGGGTTGGAATATGCATTTATTCAAATGCAACTTCAGAGCTCACAAATTTACGGCATCATTAATGGTATCATTATCCATTTCTTTCACACTGAACAGGCATCGGGTAAAAAACATACTTAACTTTTGCAGACACATGTATACAGCTCTCTCACACATCCAATGACATAGTAGGTGAAAGCATAGATGAATCCGAACACGAGTGATTGGGGGAAAACAAACTACTGACAGTGGCACTAACATGGACGTTCATGTTGTATAGGAGGCTTCAGTATTGGGTGTGCAGCAGAATGACTGATGTGTAGGCCTCCACTGTGATTGGCTGCGACAGTAGAGAATACAGGAGCACCAAACGAATAGTCAAACTTTACAAAAACTCAACCACGGTCGCTCCACTGGACAAAACACGATTTGTATAGATGTCACTTTCTCTGCAGTTCTGCAGCTACCCAACTGTTCAACTATCATGGTGTTTATTGCAATAAATATAAAAGCACTGTACTTTTACTGTAGAACACGTGGTTGTTAGCAGTTTGTGATGCAAGTGAAACTCAATATCTAGGGTTAGAAGATCAACAGATCATCTTAAAGTGTGTTAGCATCACACAATATTCAGGCACTTACAGAAAAAATATAATTGAAAAGGCAACAATAAAAACGAACACCTGAACAGGAACTTAATCGCACTTATAAATGGATGAACACTCAGTGATGCCAGAGGTAAACAAAAGTACATCGTCAATAAAAGAAACGTGTCAGCATTAACCGGTATCTCCTTATTTCCTGTTGTGCTGCTCCTCTCAAGTCCAAACTGCTCTTCTCACAGAAGACTGGACAGGTAAAGGCTTTAAAAAAACACAATTTGATACTCAGCCCATTACTCAGAAATCATCTTGCCTCTCTAAAGTTTTTCCATAGACTCCTAACCTACTGTAATTCTTTACATCTGACCCTACATCATCTTACTCCCCCACGACCCACCAACCATATATAGTAACCCCACACACCCACACACTAGGTAAATACATGGACACTGTCTTATATTGCCTTCATATAAACACCCTCACATACAACTCTGCAATAAATCAAGTGACTACTGCACTGTCTTTTCCGATCCCCAAAGGTAGAAAAGGAAAATTGTGAGGAACAGAAGGGTTCCATTTAGGAACCCTTTCCGCGGCAAAATGTACCTGTCTGTTTCTCGCTCAAAACATTCCTCTTTTGGAAAGGAAAGAAAAAGGTGCAGTGGTCTCTTCTTTTGTTCCCGAGCTGCATTTCCACACACACACACACACACGCTGTGTCTCCGTCTTATAGTTCGTCGTGAGAAGTCTCGTCTGCCTTCAGTTTGAACTCCTCCTCTGTGATCTTTCCATCTCCATTGCGGTCCTGGTTGGAGAACATGTTCTCAATGATGCGGTAGGCGTCGAAGCCGGGGGCAAGGCGACCTTTGCCCTCGTTCACCTGGCGCAGGATGTAATCTGTGAACTGGAGACCCGGTTATGGTTAGCCTGCTGTCTCAGTCAGACTAAATATTGTCTCCTCACCATCTGAGCTAAATTAGATTTCCTCTATATTACCCAATGGCTTGGATATGTGACCAATTATGTCATAGAATCCTGTTGGATGACATGGACGAGACTCATTTAAAAGTACATTTCCACAAAGCTCCCCCCTCCCCCCCATCATCTTCTCCCGACACGAGCAGACTCCCGAGGAAGGAGTGGTCGTGTGTGCGTGTCGGGATGCGGGGCTCAGCTGTAACCCGTACCTCTGAAGACAACACCTGCAGGTCCTTGTCTGCGTCCATCTCAGTGAAGAGGTTCGCCGAGACCTCGTCGTTCCAGATGAACATGTAGCCATCGGGTAGTCCTGCCTCCGTCTCAATCAACTCGATGTCGAAGATCAGGACGGCGCTTCCCGGCACCTCCCCATCTACAACCCACCAATCAACAGGATGTGTCAATGACCTGTTGTGTGCACTAGCGTGTTTCTCCTCACAGGCGCAGTAAACAATTGAGTGCATTTTCGGCTTTGGGTTTAGGTTCTGTCTTACGATAGGGTTTAGTGCTAGAAGTCTGGTTACTTTCGGGTTTAGGTCTTAAGTGTGGGTTTCAGAGATAAAGCTTGGTCGTGGACTAAGCCAATACATCTCAATGACTATTTCTATTTTATTTTTGTCCTAGACTAGACTCTATTGGTGTCCGTGAAACCGGCCCCTAGGGGTAATTTTAGGCATCCATTTTAGGTAATTTAGGTCAGGTTTAGGTTAAGATTAGGTAATGCAAACTTTGTTGTTTTCTGGTCCATACAACAATATAAACATAAGTGTGTGTGTGTGTGTGAGACTCACCCACTCCCCTCTCTCCGTAGCCCAGGTGAGGCGGGATGACCAGGTGTCTCCTCTCACCCACACACATCTCCATCAGCCCCTCCTCCATCCCAGGGACCACCTGGTTGGCTCCCAGCACAATGTTATACGTCTTCCCGTAGTTATACCTGAACAGGCACGTCAGTTAGAAATGCGCTCGTGTGCGTGAATGACCTTGGGACGGTAGGAACCAGCAAGCGCGTGGCCTCTTACGTGGAGTCGATGAAGGACCCGTCCATGAGCGTCGCGTTGTAGTGGTATTTAACGAAGTCTCCTTTCTTAGTCAGCGTTTCACACGCCTCTGGTTTATAAGTAGTGCGGAGCTCCACTTTGTCTGATGGGTTGTGGAAGTCGATAACATGGATATCGAAAACCAACACGGCTGAGCCTGGGATCTTAGTACCTGGGGAGGGGGACACCACAGGAGTCCTTAATGGAGTCCTACAAAGAAACCCCCTTAAACAATAACGCACTGAAGACCCCACACACCTGTACCCTCCTCTCCGTATCCGAGGTGCGGTGGGATGGTGATCCGTCGCTTCTCTCCGATGCAGACTCCGATCAGGCCCTCGTCCATCCCACCAATCACGTAGCCCTTACCCACGTAGGTGTCATAGGTCTGGTTACGGGAGTAGCTGAGGAACGCGTGATGACAGAGGACCATGTGTGTACAGTAAACATTATGAGACATTCGTGTTGGAAAGGATATACTGCCATCTTGAGGACAAACAGCCAATGGCAATGTGAACAGGACCACAAGGAAACAGAGGAGCGTTTTTTAAATTTCTGAAGCCACACACTCGCTTCCTCCATTTACACCTTTCCCTTCCTCACCTGGAGTCAAAGAAGGTCCCATCCAGCAGTGATCCGTTATAGTGGTATCTGATGAAGTCTCCAGCCACACTCTTCCTCAAGCAAGGGTCAGGTACGACCTGGTTTTCAATGCTGATACTGTCTTTAGGGTTATGGAGGTCCAGCAGGACTACATCAAACACCAGGGAGGCCTGGCCGGGGATATCACTACCTACAGAGAGAGAGAGCCAAGATGTGGATGGAGGACCAGAGAGAAAAGTTACACGGATTCTCTCGTAGGTCTGCAGGAGTCTACTGGGACCGCATACCAAACCTGGGATATTACCACGTGAACAGTGAGAGACCAGCGATGAAGGAGAGGAAGAGACCAGTGGTGAAGAGGAAGAGAGTGACGAAGGAGAGGAATATGGAGAGAACAGTGATGAAGGAGAGAAGGATGAAGAGGGAGGAGGGGTATAATGACCCAGCGTAATACCCAGCGGCCCCCACTCACCATCACCATTCGATCCGTATCCTAGCGACGGGGGCATGGTCATGATGCGTTTCTCCCCGACACACATTCCCAGAAGGCCCTGGTCCATGCCAGCGATCAGCCAGCCAATCCCCACATAGGTGTCATAGGTACGCAGGCGGGTGTGGCTACGTTGTGGGCGGGGGAGAGAATGGGAAGGACGCAGACATTTAATAGAACGACACGGGCACACCCATTCTCCTCTTCGCCCCCGAGGAGGCGTCGAGCGGGCGTGACTCACCTGGAATCGAATAGCGTTCCGTCCAGCAGAGTTCCATTGTAGTGGTAGCGTACGTAGTCGGACACCTCCACCTTCCTGGAGCAGTCCTGGGGGGTGTAGTAGGTGTTCACCTGAACCCCGTCCTCTGGGTTCCACACGTCCAACAACAGAACATCAAAATGAAGGATGGAGTCTGGGGGGATGGCATCACCTGGCGGGGAGGAAAGGTCGGGAGAGATACTGTGTGAAACCACCACTCTGGTTTCCACCTCCTCCACCTCTCTTCTTTCTGTCCTCTTGTTTTTCTCGGTTGCTCGTTTTTTTTGCGGGGGGGAGGGGCGTTCGAAAGAGGTCATTAAACAGAAATCCTAAACCTGGCTACAGTAATGTTTATGCAGAGGGGAGGTGCAGATGGGAATGGGGGTGTGGTAGACAGGGGAAGGGAGGTAACAGGGGAGAGGGGGGAAATAGAGGGGCGTTGTGATTAAACCATCCAGGTGACTTCTTTCTGCTGGGAGAAACATGTTTTATAATTCAACTTCCTGACTCTCCTGAAGAGACACATTTAACATGTACATGTCCATACATGTCTTTTCCCTCAAGTGGTCACACACACACACACACAAGCAGGCACAGACACACACCAGTCTCTACATGTGAAGGCCCCACATTCCTGGTCGGATCTCTTCTCACGCAAAACCAACCAGGCCACTCGGTGACCTCTTTGTCCACACACACACACAGATGCACAGACATCCTCTGGACGCTGTTGGTGTATCTGGAGGTAAAGCAGACAAAGCCACCTGTCTGAGCCATATTGTCTCTCCTTCTGGGAATCAATGGGACTCCTACAACACTGAGGCAGAGTTCACCTACATGTCTGACTTCATCAGCAGAGTCATCAGGTAATAAGGATGTATTCATGTCAAATCCAAGGCCCTGCGGTTCACAGAACAATTCACAAGCAGTACTTCCGGGTCTGTGATGTCACTGTAGCCCAGTTCAACAGGGACCACCCACTTTCTGTCCAGCTTGCTTTCCTGCACTGTGTATTTATAAACACACACACACACACTCCTACCACCAACACACATCCTGTGGTACCTGTACTATTAATCACTACCATTATCACAACCATAATCACAACTATTAATCACAACCTGTGGTACCTGTACTATTAATCAAACAGACAAGAGACAACAATGTATATGCCTATGATACAGGCAAGGTTCTAAGCTGTGTTATAGACTATTTTACAGATAAGCTATTATATTCTAAGCTATTGTATGGCCTTTGTTATTAGCTGTTATAAGCTAGGTTACAGGCTATGTTATATGCTATGTTACATGATGTTAGAAGTTGCAGGCTGATTTTAATGTTAAAAACCAAAACAAGTAGAGGCTGCAAAAATAAATCCCGTTCTTGATTGGTTCAAGGGGAGTAAGATCTGCCCCAACCCTCAATAATAACCAGTCATAAAAATTTCAGCCCAGACGTAATGAACCAAGTTCTTGTTAATTTTATAAGCTCCGTTTACCGTATCCTTCTTTCCCATAGGCCAGTTGTGGGGGGATCTTGACCAGTCGCCTCTCATTGACGCACATCCCCACAAGAGCCCGGTCCATGCCTTCGATCAGCTGCTTTTTCCCCACATACACGTTGTAGGTGCTACCGCGGTCATAGCTGCAAGGTAAACACACACACACACACACAAGAGTGCACACAGACACGCGTATTATTAAAGACGCCGACATCACAAACAAAAAAGGATTTAAAAAAACGACACAATTTACACAAAACGAGGTTCAATGTAATTCCTTCATAACTTGAAATACTTCACAGGGTCACTCATTTCATTCCGTCCTGTACTTCTCTGTCCCGTCACTATATTTGGTTGGCCTGAGATGGGACTGTAGTTATCATGCAGCGTCACTGGGCCTACCCTAGTGTACGGTACTAACAAACGGCATGTCACTTCTGCCACGCACGTTGATGCTTGGCGGAGCCAATTGCTGCCCTAGTCCACTTTAGGCCACGCTTTTCCCCGAACGTATGAATGAATGAACATGTCGTCAAGTGTTTGAACTGACGCGGTGTAAGAGTATGTACTAATCTAGCCTACCGGTGTGTTGGCAATGCTTAGGGCATCAGAGCAGGTGGGTTTGTATATCCATAGCTTTGGCGCACACATTGTTACTATGGATATCAGTAGCAGAAAGTAACTTATTGAGAAGTAGTTGACGCTTGGACACGAAGGGCTGCATTCCCTCTTTCTCTATATATCTCTGAGAAAAAGGGGCGTCCATCTCTGCCTGCGTGGCTGTCTAGATCTACCCGCTAATAAAACATTTGAGGTAATCGACGTGCACGCAACTCTTAAACTGCAAGCAGAATCTAGATATGGAAAATGTTCTTACCTTGAGTCAAACTTCTTTCCATCAGGAAACACGCCGTTGTAATGGTAACGGACATAGTCCCCTACTTTCACAGCGCGCACGCACAGCTCCGGTACGAACGTTTTTTCAATCACTATGTCATCTAACGGTACCGGAGGGGCGTCACAGGAGGCAAAAGCCACCAGAACCGCCAGATAGATCATTCCTTGCACCCAATTGTTCATTTTAAAACGCCTATCCTTTACAAACAAAAGCAGGGTGGATATTAACCTTGACTGTAAGAGTTGTTATCCCGTTGATTCACTTTTCCACGAGTTGTTTCAATTAAGTTGTTTCTTCCTCCAGTTCGTTTCTTTCCCTGAACAGCGTCTGTTCGCGATTGAATGGAATGGGGGATTTGCGCACCACGTATGGCGCAGGCGCAGTTGCGCACATGCAGACGTGTAGACGTGGAAACACGAAATCCAGGGCCTAGTAGACACCGCTGCACACCAAATGAACCGAATCACAAGAAACTAAAGGACAGTACTACAGTAGAATCGTTTGGATTCAAACAGATTGCTTAAAGGCCACCGAACTCTGCAGAGGTTTTAATAATAACCGACTTATGGTTGTGTTGTGAGTTTGAGATTTTGAGAAGCCTCTCACTACTCTCTGGAATGTCTTGACGTGGCAAAGGGAGAAGAAAACTAGACTACAGAGACATTGAATATTGCGTGATACACATGTAGGCTATATACCACCTACAAAATATAACCTAGCATACAAAATCATAAGACACACCCGAATATAACGTATTTTCTATTGACGTTTGCATGAAGTTTCAAATCGAAGTGCGGGCTAGAGCAAATATACTTTTTATTAGTATATATTAGTTATTTTAGCCAATGGAAAGTTATAACTCATTAGGCAACAATGCCAAATCTTTTGCATTGTTTGCCAGACATGGAAAACAGTCAATCATTTTGACAATAATTTAGGTTGCTATAAGCTACAGGTTAGAAAAGTGGTCTGGTTATCCCAGCCAGTAGCGATCAAGAACTGCAGTGATTTTTAGGGGGAGGTGCACAGCCCGTTTGGCTCTCCACCCCCTCCCCAAAGTAGCAGAGTAGCCAGGGGAAGTAGAGTTGTGTCCGGATACGTGGTGGGGGTAGAGGCGGTCCCTGTTCCATAAACAGCGCAAAGAGCAGAATAGAAACGTAGTTTAGCCCAGCCGTCCCACCTCTACACAAACACTTAAGATGGCACCCTCCAGAACTATTTTACTCTCGCTGCTTCTTTTGGCGTTTTCCGTTACAATAGTTTTCTGTCAATACGAGAAATACAGCTTTAGGAGTTTTCCACGTCATGAACTAATGCCGCTAGATTCCGCATATAAATACGCACTGGACCAGTACACCGGAGAAAAATGGCAGGAGACAGTGGACTACCTCGAGGTATCCCTCAGGTTGTACCGACTGCTCAGGGACAGCGAGGCCTTCTGTAATCTCAATTGCAGCTCAGTGCGGCTGGACAACGAAGAGAGATTCACAGAGTTTCCCGAGTTGCGTGTTTTCGGGAACATTATGAAGAGGGCGCAGTGTCTGAAACGGTGCAAACAGGGACTGCCCGCATTCAGACAGACCATGCCCAGTCGGAACACCGTGGAGGAGTTCGAGAGACGAGAACCGTATAAATACCTGCAGTTCGCTTACTTCAAAGTTAGTTATATCACTTCACAGCGTACGATGCATTAAATGCGTCTCAGTGCGGTTTTGGGGTAGTTCGTGTACCTGACTCTTAAACCCACTTAACTTTTATACGTTTGATGAATAGCGAATACGTTTTTAGCTGTTGTTTATTGTGTATTATATTGTTGGTTTTTCCAGAGCCCCTCAGAGCTCCTATGCGTTTTTTACCTCCTATGCTGCGATATTGTGTTCTTACTGATTTGTGACGTGCTGAGCCGTTGCATAGGCCGTGGAGGTGCCACGACACCTACTGGGGCAAAAGAAATAGGGTGCTTCTGCTACCAAATGTCTCACCCTGTCTTCCCCAGTCGGATAAACTGGCCAAGGCAGTGTCTGCAGCCCACACATTCCTCCTGAAGCACCCGGACGATGAGATGATGCAGAGGAACATGGCCTACTACAAGAGCCTGCCTGGGGCTGAAGAACACCTCAAAGACCTGGAGACCAAAACCTATGAGGTACACGAAAAAAACACATAATATAGAATTGAGAGGAGAAGAAGGGATGAAAAAAGGAAAGAAGAACGGCGTAGAGAGAGTTAAAAGGAGGAGGGAGGCGTTCCACAACCGAGTAGCCCTCAGAAAACAGTCAGGTTTCATTTTCTACACTCCTCCCTTAGGGAACAGGGTGCTCATGATTTGGGAGAACAGGCAAGAAGTGACTTCAACCGCAACCAAAACTAAAATAATACTTGCTATACCAGTTAGCATCTTAAAATACTCCAATCACGTATTCATTGGTTTTGAGGTATGGGTGTCCTTCTTTAGAGATTGTGTAAATACCCCATTGAGGCAAACATGCAGAATTTAAAAATATTCTGGGCGGCACAACACAATACCCAATATATTACACGCAGAGCTCAATTAGGCCCACAAAGGATCAAAATACAGAAGCAAACGTGGATTTCACAGCTACTGTAAGGAAAGCAATTCTCAAACCTTCCATAACAGAAACCCTTAGTTACAGAAGGATTAAGTTACTGAAGATTCTTCCAAGCCAGCTGGTTTTGGGGCTTTATTCTCAAACCCAAACAGACCCCACAAATCCCAAGGATAAAAACACCACAACAGGTAATGTGAAATCAACAACACATTTTAGACACACTGGAAAGAACGAAGCGAAAACAAAGCTCTGTTGAGTTACTGTTTGATTGCCCCGCTCAAGGTTCAGATCAGCGGTGCTTAGCTTGACTGCACGCGATCAAACCTCCGGAAGCGTCATAATCCCGGCACCACTTTCAGGCATGTGCAGAGTGTCTTCCAAAGGAATTCTGACCTTTTCACATTCTCCACAGACATTTTTTTTTTCATGAATCTAAACGTGATGCCCCATAATGACAAAGCAAAGCTAATATATGAGGGGGGAAAAAAACAACAGAAAATGTCATGCACATACCTGAACAGAACGAGAGCTGGTCTCTAAGACTCTCTATGGGTGGCATATATGCGGTAGGGGACCAGAGGATGAAGGCGGTCAGACCTCCAAACCTGAACATGGACCTTAGCACTTTCTCTTTAGGACAAGCTCAGTGGGCTGATGTTACACGTGCACCTGTTTCCGTGGTTTCAGATGTTGTTTGTACGAGCAGTGAGGGCGTACAATGGAGATAACTACCGCACTTCGGTGTCGGACATGGAGTTGGCCCTAAGGGATTTCTTCAAGGTCTATGACGAGTGTCTGGCGGCTTCCGAAGGAGCCAGGGAGATCGAAGACTTCAAAGACTTTTACCCCTCCATCGCTGGTGAGTCTTTAACTCCACCTGCTCGCTTTTCTGATGATCGTGATCGCTTCTATTGATGATAATCCCCCCCCCATCTTTCCTTCCCCATTCCTGTCTTCCACTCCCCACCTATCACCCTCCCAGACCACTACACGGAGGTGTTACAGAGGAAGGTGAGGTGTGAGGCTGAGCTGACACCTGTGGTTGGAGGATTCGTGGTGGAAAAATTTGTAGCAACCATGTATCATTACTTGCAGTTCGCCTACTACAAATGTGAGTATAATATTCATTTATTACCTGACATGTCAACCCTTCTGTTTTATGATGGTTGTTTTTACCTCAGCTGTTGTCCCAAAGTGCCTACTGAGAAACTCAGAGAGCCCAAAGAGCAAGCAATTGAATAGCAGTGGCATGGAAACATTATAAGTAATCTTCAGAGGGATTCGGGCTCTAGGCATGGACAGTGACCTTGTCATTTGTCAGGTTGTAATAGTACATTGCTTTTTAAAGTGTCTTTTTTTTGGGAAAGATTTTCAAATGTTGGCGAGGCCAGCAAATTCAAAAAGATAACTACACCTCAAGAGTATTTAGGAATGCCAGATGGCTTTTATAACAGAGCACCCTGATTATAAAGGGTGCAAAAAGGACAGATTATCTGGAGAACCAAGTACTCTCAGTCATTGGTTTATGCGGCCATTGTCAGCTGAATTAGCCGCACCACCTGGTCGACTTTGAACAGGGACAGCTTGAAGCCATCAGGCCAGGTTGTCTGGTCGGGTCAAATGACTCAACGATTCTTCAGAGTCAACAAGACACTATTCTCATGTTGCCAGACCTTGGGTTACAACACAAGTCTTAACTGTGGTCATCCAAAGATGGCGGAGTTAGCCGTCTGGCTCGAGAAACTAACTGGACACCAGGCAGGACATACTGATCCTAACACTAGATCCTCAGTACCTACACCTGACAAGGGTAAACACAAATGAATTAACTCTCCATTGATCCTGGAAGTTCACTACATTCATGTTCAGTTCTTTATCATTCTTTGTTATTTGAAGACATCCATGTATTCATAACTGCCAAAGCGAGCGCAAACTACACTCAGGGAATGCTGGTTTTAGTAGAGACTTTGCAGTTACAAATGCTATAATTGCTGTGTGCAAGGGACAAGGCTGAAAACCGATATTGGATGCAAGCCCGTCTGCAGGATGAAATGACTGAGGGGGCATTTTTCATAAAGGCATATCAAATTGAAATATAATTTACTGTGTTTATGAGAACACAATACAGAGGGGGCACAGATTCTATCTCGAGGGGCAATGGCCGATTTTATCCCCCCGAGACAAACTGGATCCCACTGGGTGGCGGTGATCTTGGTGCCCTCAGACGACACTGCAATATCACTGCATGGGCTCAGGAACACTTCAGAAAACCAATGTCTGTGAACACAGTTCGTCGCTGCATCCACAAATGCATGTAAAAATCGACCATGCAAATAAGAAGCCAAATATAAACAATACATTTATAGCAATAAATTATTTGCACATCATTGCATTCTGCTTTCATTTACATTTACAAATTTTTTTTTGACATGGAGTTGTTAATGGGTTAGTGAATTTTCTGCGTTAATAAATGTTTACACACTGACACACACACACACACACACAGTAAAGTGCTTTTGCCTCATCAGTGAATGACCTGAAGAATGCAGTACCTTGTGTGACCAGCTACATGCTGTTTGATCCCAGTGATGAGGTGATGAAGAACAACGTGGTATATTACCAGTACCACAGAGACAAGTACGGACTCAGTGATGAAGACTTTTTGCCCAGATTGGTAAGACACACACATACTGGTGTACATGGGTTGACGGAAACGGAGGCCTTTGTTTGGTTCAGTCCGAGTTGCTCAGCCGTTTGGGTTCTGTGTGTGTTTCAGGAGGCGGTACGGTACTGGAACCAGACCACCATGCAGCTAGAGATGCTGACATTTTCCAGACAGCGCCTTATGAGTGATGACGAGGTGTGTGTGGTGTGTGTGTGAATAAGAGAGCCTGCATGCATGTCTCTGCGTCACTCTTTTTGCTCTGGTCAGATAATGTGTCCACAGGTGTGTTGTTTCTCAACATGTACAACCTCTATGTAAAAAAAACAAAAAACTCAAAGTTCCTCTCAGGTCACATGACCTATGGCCAGCAGCACAATGTAGCCAGTGTTTACTATGACGTTGTAGTTAAAGATATTACCACCAGGTGGCGCCATACACTCACACTCTGAGCATTCACAGCAATGCAGGCAGATCTGCCCCTAGCAATGGGAGACATTGTCACACGCTCCCCTCTAGGCGTGCGACATCGCCGCAGTTCTAGGCACCACCGTGCTTGTTGTCTTGTTTCCCCATGTTTTGTGAACGTATCCCTTCCCAATCACCACCACGTGATACCTGTTTACCAGGTATATTTTCCCTTCTGTTTCCGTCCTCTGTGTGTGTTGTTGTTCCCTGTTATGTTATGTTGCCGCCACGTTGACTATTCATTTACGAGTACCAGTTATATTGTTTACGCACTTTGTGCGCCTTTTGTTATTTCACACCACTGTGCTGTAGCTGTGCGACGTGCACTATTTGTATAATACTGGGACTTCCCCGTTAACTCGTCTTATTTTGCCGAGCAGGATACATTAAACGACTGTGCTGCAATTGCGCCTTGATTCCATCCTTACACACATCACAGATACGTCATCATAGAGCAGATATGGGTTTCCTCTGGTTACAGTGTTTAGGTTAAATACTTATCCTGTATTTCACTGTGTGTCTACAGGGGGAAGTGGTGGAGTTTCTAGATGAGTTGCTGGATGCTTAGGACGAGTAGCTCCCCAGTGGAAGCACTGAAAAAGAAAAAAAGAGAGGAAGAAAGAGAAGACAGAAACGGAACAGCAGAAACAGGCGACAGTAAGATGTCCTCCCACTGGGTCGTATTTATTCAGAGGTTCCAGAGGTCCTCATTGTCTCAATAGTTTTTTTAAATTTCATTTTGTGTGTCTGTATCATAAAACACTAACATGTGCGGAGCCAAGTTATGGAAAGCGAGTGCTACTGTCGTATCAAACTGGTGGTGATGATGATAATAAAGGTAGAATTATGTCGTTGTTCACTGTAATGTTTGTTCACTTTCATTTGTTTATTCAAATTGTTTTTAATACCAATGTGCACTGTCTTACAAGGAAAGGTAAGGATATTCACATAGTTATTTTACAATAAAAATCCCATGGTGAAACCCCTTAGCTGAAGTTTTATTATGATGTTTTGAATTTGGCTAGAGAATAGGGACAGTTGAGTATAGAAATCTTTGAAGCAGTACAGAATCAGTGCAGTTTAGAAGCATTGCAGGATGTTCTCAGAGAGCGTATATCTCGGTTTTAGACTTTTCTGAACCTGCTGACCTGCATTGACTACACCTGGCCCAAACATGTCAACTGCAATTCCCATGTATTCCCGATATATTAAAATGTCTGCCATGGTTGATCAGTGTTAGTGTCAGCAGTGTTTATGCAATGTCTGGATTCCTGAGACACAATACAGTACCACAAATTGATCCCACCTAATGTGGCCTTCCTGGGCCAGGGCCAGCATTCCTCCTGGTTCAACCCGTTGACAGCTAGGCACGGCATAACATCCGTACAACAGCACCTTCACATATTTGTCTTTAGGCTAGTGTTTGTCCCGGGCGGTTCTCAGTTCACAGGCATGTTTGACAGCAGTGCCACAGACATGGCACCGGGCAGGGATTTTAGACTCCATCCCTGCTGTGAGTAGGAACCGGAGCATGCCCGTTCCCAACCCCAGTGTGGGCGTGGCTTTACGTTCACCTGCGAAAACAATTCAGACGTCAGAATGCAGGGGAGCGACGGGGGGCCTCCACCCGTCATGAGAGGAGACGCATTCCCCACGGCCCGCGGGGCCCCTCCCTTCTGTCTCGGAGTTGGGTGAGGAGGTTTAGCTCACGTCCAAGACAACATGGACAACTGTTTTGAGTGATCAACAGATCTTTCCACTCAGAGGAACTTGGAAGAACTTGCCTTATCTCCAGCTTAAATGTATGTTCTGCTGCCACCTGGTGGAAGTGGCTAAAAGAGAGAGCACCTGGAAATATTCATGTTGGCCTTGGCCAGTAGGCGTGCGAGTGGACACGTACAGACACGCACACATCTTCCTGACAGAGCTCACCCATAAAGAGCGCTTTCTACTGGATGCGGGAGAGGGGTGAGATGTGGGCAGAGGATGGGAGAGGCGGGGAAGCAGATGGGGGAGACGGGACAGATATTGATGAAACTGGTTCAGGTGGAGGGGGGGAGCCGAGCATAAAAAGGGTGTGATTGGGAGAATAGACAGAGTATTGAGAGTATAGAGAGTATAGAGAATACAGAGAGTACAGAGAGTATTGAGACTATAGAGGGTATAGAGACTATAGAGAGTATTGAGAGTATAAAGAGTATAGAGGGGAGGGCAAACGTTTTTGCTCGGGGGCCACATCAGGATTTCCAAATTAAATGGAGGGCCACATTTGTCTTGTAATTTGTTAATCGTGAATGATTTGCAGGCCAGAAAAGGGCAAACATTTAAACAAGTATGTACAGTAAATCCCTTATAATGAGTAAATAATTAAAACTTAGATGCATAAAAATGGGCTGGCGAGTTGTTTCCCCTCTAGACAATTTTATTACTTTTGCGGGCCGGCAACTGCCTAGTGGGCCACATTTGGCCCTCGGGCCGTAGTATAGAGAGTATCAAGAATATAGAGAGTATAGAGAATATAGAGAGTATAGAGAATATAGAGAGTGTATATATATTATATAGAGTATAGAAGATAAAGAGAGCATCGATCACACAGAGAGTCTAGAGTGCATAGAGAGTATATATATTATAGAGTATATATATATTACAGAGAGTACAGAAAGCATAGAGAGCATAGGGAGTATATATATTTTAAAGTATATATATTATAGAGAGCATAGAAAGCGTAGAGAGTATATATATATTATAGAGTATATATTATAGAGAGTACAGAGAGCATAGAGAGCATATATATTATAGAGCATATATATATTATAGAGTATATATTATAGAGAGTATAGAGAGCATAGAGAGCATAGAGAGCATATATATTATAGAGTATATATTATAGAGAGTATAGAGAGCATAGAGAGCATATAGAGAGCATAGAGAGCATATATATTATAGAGGGTTTAGAGAGCATAGAGAGCACATATATTATAGAGTATCTATTATAGAGTATAGAGAGCATAGAGAGCAAGGCGGAGAAGATGAGAGCCTAGAACGCAGGGAGTGGTTTAATAATGTTTGAATATGGAGTCTCTGTGCCACCTATCACACAGTGGCGGGAAAAACCCACCGGGGTACATTCTCACTTTACTCTTAATCTGTCCTTCTCTCTCTCCACTGTCACATTTGTATGTCTCTGCTCCTCCCTCCATCACTCTGTACAGACATCAGAGAGCCAGCTAGAGGTCAGAGGTCAAAGTTCTACCCAGGTCATTGTAGAATTCTGATATGAGGAGTCACAGGTTATAGGTCACTAAGAGACCATAGATGTGAGAACTCAGACACTAACACACAAACACACACACAACCCACTTAGCATCACAGAGTGATACATTTATTACTTTATTAGTATGACCAGTAGAACACACACACACAAACACAATTCATCCTGACAACACAAACACTCACACTGTTGTTCAATGGACCCAATATCACAAAGACGTTATGGAGGCAGATGACGTCATAAAGAGAACAGGAAGTATTACAGTTCACCCAGTAAAGGTGAAACAATCAACAGTAACAAATTCACACACTGTTGTGAAGGTACAAAGCAGAATTAGGTTATTTTATCGTCAGAACAGCATTATCTAAGCATTATTACAGAAACACATTCTTATTTACATAAAACACACTGTCTCCAACAAACAAAACACAACTCTTCAGAACATACCATTTACAAAACCCCCTAAAACCTTTAGAGACGTTGAATACAGAATAAGCTACTTTTTACAACTGCACTCCAAACATTATAGGCGCTGCTTCACCCAAACACTAAAACGCACAAAGCCGACCGTGACGAGCACCATCCCATCGTAGACAGATCGAAGGACATGGTACCAATGTCTCGGCAGGCATCACTATTATATACAGTACTGTATAAAGACATTATGTAAAAGATGTTTCTGTGCTGTTTACAGATTTCAACCCTGCGAACCCTCGATTGAAGTGTACTTTTTCTTTGTGTTGTGGACGTGGCGAACCGAGCTACACCATAGCCTTATCGCTACGCTGTGGCTCGACAGTGGTGTGCGGTTTTGCGTTAGAAAAGTAGAGCCGCGTACACGAGGCCAATGAATGTTATTGCAATGAAGTCTTTGTAGTCTCTGTCCAAAACAAGTGAGACTATTATTTATATTAATGAACAGTATCATGGGATAATCAAGCTGGTCACATTGCAAACTACTGTCTGCCTGTCTGTCTGTCCGCCTGTCTGTCTGCTTGTCTGTCTGCCTGCCTGACTGTCTGTCTGTCTGTTTGTCTATCAATGTGTCCGCCCATCCCCTTGTCCGTCTGTCTGTGTTTGTTGTCATGGTAGCGTCAGATCGTCTGATGTCCCCCTGTCCCGGCGTAGACTCCCAACTCCGCCTGGAGACCTTCAAATACGTGAGACCGCAGACCAGCTCATCACACCGCTGTGTGACACACACACTCACAGGCCGGAATATTCCCCAGCAGCCTCACCCTGGGCAGAGTTGGACGTCTGGACTCCTACTCTAAACCTTCAGCAGCAGCCTCAGTCAATTCAACACACACACACAGACACACACACACACACAGACACACACACACACACACACAGACAGGCCATACGAACAAGGAGCCTCTATATCTCTCTGTTCCCCAAATCCCTTCTTCTGGTTGAGGTACAGTCCTCCACCAAGAAAGGTCATTTAATTGTTTATTTGTGTAGATTTTGGGACTATATTCTCCTTTCCTATGTCCTGTCTTAAGGCTAGGCTATGTCCTGTCTTAAGGCTTGCCTATGTCCTGTCTTAAGGCTAGGCTATGTCCTGTCTTAAGGCTAGGCTATGTCCTGTCTTAAGGCTAGTCTATGTCCTGTTTTAAGGCTAACCAAACGATACACAAGCAAGGATAAAGTAATAATTCGGTGAGGAATCTTTCCAACGCTGTCGCTAACCATCATCCCTGGTTACTTAATTTACGTTTCCTCCACATTCATGTAAAGGAGTTCAGGTAATCCTTGCTGTTCCGATCAGGAACTACGTGGCAACAATGAGCCTTAACAAGACGACATACAGTAACACAGTTAAATTGTCTCACTCGAGGACAACAACGTCAACAAAACAATAAAGAGATCAACGGCATGGTGACGACACAATAATAACTAATAAACACATTACATTGTACCACAATGTCCAGAGCTCTGGAGGGGCATACCACTCTTTCATCGAAAACCCTCAAACGCCCTGAGCATTCAACTCATTCTCCCACCTCTGCAGGTGTGGTGGTGTGTGGTTGTTCAACCACCCCGTCTCCACCCCCCTCCCCCCGTCTCCCCCCAACCACATCACCTCACACCCCCCTCCTGTGTCTCCTGCCCCACTGTCTCTCACTCTCGTTCAGACTTTCTGTTGCATCTCTATCTGCTGTCCGTGTCTGCTGGGACTCTGTCCCTTGCCGTTCATCTCGTACATCGAACTCTTCTGCTGCTTCTGCCGGTAACACCAGGCCCCGACGACAGTTGCCACAGCAACCGCACACACGGCTATGACAATGGCCGCCACCGTGGGCCCCCTGCCGGAGGAGGGGGGAGGGGGAGGCGGGCAATCTTCCTCGCCTCCTGGACACCCCGTCTCCCCCCTCTCCCCCTCCCTCTCCCCCTCCCTCTCCCCTTCCTCACCCTCCCTTTCCTCACTGTGTCGAGTCCGGTTGTGCCATTCGTCAATGACATCATCGGTCCACACCGTGGGGGCAGGCTTGTGCTCCGTGGAAACCGGCCGGGCCGCATTGCCCTGTGATGAGGTCAGAGAGGGCGTGGCGTAGTCGGCAGAATGGGAATCTGAGGGCGTGGACTCTGAAGGGGAGAGGGATGAAGGTGTGGTGGTAAGTCTTCCCACCCAGCCCTGGTCCTCGCCCCCATCTACAGGTGCTGCCTTACCTGCGGTGGGACGACTCAACTCTACTTCATTAGGGCGGTCTGTTGCCCCGGCGACCACAAGATCTTCCTCAGCACGTGCCCGAGGCTCCACCCCTTCTTCTGTGGAGATAACAATCTCTTTCTCTGTGTTGGTCTCCTCCTGACTGACAGGGTAGCCGTCCAACCAGGTCTCGTCTGTGCTGGCTACAGCTCCACCTCCTGCCACCTCCCGTGTTACAGTCCCGGGCTCACCTGTTGCCATGACAGCTGGGAGGACCACTCTCTTTCCATTACTGTTGTGTCCGTGGACATCGTGGTCACCGTGGTCATCGTGGTCACCATGGTCATCGTGGTCACTGTGGTCATCGTGGTCATCATGGTCATCATGGTCATCATGGTCATCGTGGTCATCGTGGTCACTGTGGTCATCGTGGTCACCGTGGTCACCGTGGTCATCGTGGTCACTGTGGTCACTGTGGTCATCGTGGTCACTCTGGTCACTGTGGTCATGGTGGTCGTGATGGCTGCGGTCATTACGGTCATGTTCGCTATGGTCATCGCGATCGCCCAGGCGGTCTCGCTTGTGGTGGTCTTCACGGTGAGTGCTGGGATCTAAGTGGTGGTGACGGTCGTCGTCGTGACGATCGGTTGTGTCGTCGGTGGCGCGGTCTTCATGGTTTTCGTGGCTGTTGTCCTCGTCCTCATGCTCACCCATGTCGTAGCGCTCGCTCAGCCTGTCGCCATGGTCGTACGGTCCCCCCTTCTCATGGTCGTCCTCCTGGTGTTCTCCTTTGTCCCTACGGTGGGCTTCTTCATCGTCATAGTTACCATGATCTTCGTGACCAGGCTGTTTAACCACATGGTCTTCACCCTCTAGAACGCGTTCAGAACGGCGTTCAGGGTCGATGTGATCATCGGGGTCATCACGTTCACCATCATGGTCATGTTCATGGTCAACGTCATGTTCATGGTCAACGTCACGGTTATGTCCCTGTTCACCATCATGGTTGGGTTCTTGGTCAACATCATGGTCGTGTTCATGGTCAACGTCATGGTCATGTTCATGGTCAACTTCATGTTCAGGGTCAAATGGTTGTTGGACGTGACCGACACGGCTGTCGTAATTCTTCGTCTCCTCTGGTTGTCTGTCTTCCTTGCTTTCCTCTGATTCGCTGCCAGAGGCCCTGGCACGGCCGTCTCCCTCTGGGGGAGTGTTCAGGGTGAGTGGCGTGTGGGAGGGTTCCACATCTTCTGCCTCCCGGAAAGCCTCGGAGGGAAACCAGAACAGATGCTTCTGGGACAGCAGGGAGACCGGCACCTCGGTGACCTCCTCTTCTCCTGTCACCACTCCTCCCCTCACTTTCTCCTGCTGCTCCACAGACTGCTCCCTTCCTCCATGCGCCTCCTCTCCCGTGTCAACCTCTCGCTGCCCCTGATCCCTGTTTTCTTCTTCTCCTGCACCCTTCTCCTCATGAACATCTGTTGCCTCCTCACGCAGCACTTCATCACGCC
>JACXGK010004753.1:24824-36555 GCA_016801125.1 Novumbra hubbsi
GGGGGGGGGGGGGGGGGGGGGGGGGGGGGGGGGGGGGGGGGGGGCACAGAATCAGCCACCAGAATACACACACACAACATTGCCTGTGCGACATGAACACACTCGCAAACACTCTCATGCAAAATCACACGGGAATGTTTGGATCTCAAGAGATATTATTCCTTGTCTCTGAGGTCAGAACTCTCTCTCGCACACCGCCACACCCCTTACCTTTGACACAGAGCTGTACCTGTCCATACCACTCTCCACAGCTGTCACACATCAGGCTGAAAGCTGACTGGCTGCCGGGCATCACATGTCCAGGAAGACAGGAGTAGAGCAGCTCTTCTCCGATCTCAAAGCCTGTTTGCTGCTGGAGCCGTGTGTTGGGAAACGCTGGGGGATCACCGCATGGAACACCTGACAGGTGGAACAGTATCAGTGTGTCACATTAAGGTTCCTCACACGCCTCTTAGATATATTATAAACCAAGTGGTTCAAACACCAAATCGTCGTGTTTCACAAAGTCGTGGTAAGACAAAAATAATTCACCTCTTCCACATTGCCCTCGGGGAAGATGTTTTGATCGTGGGTGGGGGGGGGCTGTAACACCTCTACTTCCTGACTATGCCTTGTAATTGCACTGGTCACCAGGTTATATTACCTGGTACCTCCTCCTTACTCTTTACTCCTTCAACGATGGAGAGTACTCAAAGTTCTGCAGCCTGTACAACGTGGCAGATCTCTAGTGGGCGGCATTTTACATTTTTCAACCCTATTCCCTCTCCTCGCGTCTCTCCTCATTTTGCAGTTTCCACAGTAACTCTCCTGTTCCTCGTTCAGGCCAAACATCAGTCTTGGGTGTCGTCCAAAACCAGGCCTCGGTCCAAAAACAACCACTAACCCGTCCCCTTTGACTGGGAGGGGTATAAGCGTGATGGGGCGGATCAATGCTTGGGTGATGGGCAACCTGACGCATAGCTAAGCGGGCAGACTCAGTGTTGTGCTCATAGCCAATGACTTCCCTGTAAGCAACATGGCAGTAGAGGAAAAGAGGGAGAAAACAAGAAGATGGAGGGTGCAGGGAATTGGAGAGGTGCGGAAACACCACCTCTTTCAAACATCACCAAACATCTTCATGGAGAACAATGCATGATGTGTGTGTGTGTGTGTGTGTTTGAGCATGCATGTGTGTGTGTGCTGACCCTTGTCTTTGACACAGAAGAAATCCAGGTGTGTGCTGTCCTCTGTAGCGTTCCTTATGTTCACGTCCACTGCCTTTAGAGCACCGCCCATGTTGTTACACACGGTAATCCTGTAGAAACACACACCCATACATCAAGTTACTACACACTGCAATCCTGTAGAAACACACACCCATACATCAAGTTACTACACACTGCAATCCTGTAGAAACACACACCCATACATCAAGTTACTACACACGGTAATCCTGTAGAAACACACACCCATACATCAAGTTACTACACACTGCAATCCTGTAGAAACACACACCCACACATCAAGTTACTACACACGGTAATCCTGTAGAAACACACACCCACACATCAAGTTACTACACACTCTCATTCAACAGAAATACACGCACACCCACATCAGACTACTACACACTGTCACACCGTAGAAGTACACACACATCAAGTTACTACACACTGTGGTCCTGCAGAAACACAGAAACACACACACAGTGACTACACACTAGACCTGCACACACACACACACACATACACACATTGGTTGACAATTGCTTTTCAGGGGTCCTCACTACAATGCATTGACACAGGCTGATTGGGTGGATGTTGGACAGGGTTCTCTGTGGTTGGTCAATGCCTGTAAACTCAATCGCGTTCTCCTCCAGCATATGTGCAGGTGAGAAAGTGCTAAGTAGAGGTCTAGCTCCTTTGTTTATTGGTCAGTGTAGCAGGTGATGATTGGATGATTTACTACACACGTTTAGCAAAGAATTCCGGATGTTAGGAGGAGCAGAAATGCCTCACCTAGTACTAGATAATACTAGATTGGTGTACCTAATAAAGAGTGTATTGCCAAAGGTGCTCCTTCATGTTATCAAACTGAAAACACCCAAGTTAATGTCTGTGTTGTGTGAGAACACAGTTATGCATTCAGTCTGGAGGTTCATCCGACCAGGGAATCTGGGAGTTTTGAAGGTTATGACTGCGCCTATTGACCTGTGAGTCAATACACACACACACACACACACACACACATGCACACACTTCAGTGAAAAGCCCTGTGTTATTTCTTAGAGTTGCAGAGTTTCTGCTGAATAAGGTCACATTGAATAAAGCTGGTTTGGGGCTCAGGCTCTCTTTAATGCACATGTTATAGTGTCAGTATCACACATTTACAAAGGAATACACACGTACTGGAACACACACGCACACAGGAATACACACGTACTGGAACACACACGCACACAGGAATACACATGTACTGGAACACACACGCACACAGGAATACACACGTACTGGAACACACACGCACACAGGAATACACACGTACAGGAACACGCATGTACTGGAACACACACGCACAGGAATACACTTGTTCTGGAACACACACACACACAAGAATACACACGTACTAAAACACACACACACAGCTTTAACCCCTCTTATTCACTAACTTAGCCAAATATTATCGCAGCGATTACATCACAATCCAGAGCCATGCCATCATCAGTCAAATATTGTGTACGTGGTTCTATATCAGCAGCCCTGAAAGGTGGCTGGGAGACTGTAGAACCTCTGGACATCTTGGAGAATGTCGATAGGTAGACAATGGAAACTTTAACGCAGCGAATCAAATGCCTGTACAATGTTACCGGATGAAGGCTAATGGCATATGTATGTGTGTGTGTGTGTGTGTGTGTGTGGTAAGTCCTCAGAATTCATATAATGTATGTAACCACTGCAGAGGCTTCTTTCCTAGGGTCATAACAGCTCCATGTGGAGATCTCACGTTGTTTAAAAAAAATAAAATTTGTGAAATGGACTAGGCTGATAATGATATCACTAACGTTGGCTGTATCAGACATTTGAAACTACATACCCAGCTAAAGTGAACACAGCCAAGTTATTCAATTTGAGGCAACGTCTGGGCTAATTGGAAAATATGCCAAAGGCAAATGTTGAGGGATTGTTTCATCTGTTGCCCGACAACTTGCATGAGCTCACTGAACTTTTATGCTGTGAGGAACTTTCCAACAGAAACACAATCCGCTGAACATACATCACTCTAAAAAGAAGAGTTGGCAGGGCCTTGTCCAAAGGTGTGTGTGGAAATTAGCTGGAGAAAGGTGATGTGTTGTCTGCCTCCTGCTTCTGACACCTTCCTGTTAATGATGAGTCATGACACACAGCATATGTCCAAAAGTGACCTGTTTCGTTACCCAGATGTTAAATACCTCCTGGACTAAATATAGTTAACAGGGCTTCAGACGAGGTCCTGGGAGCTGTGTGTCATGACACCAACGTACATGTCATTTAAGGCCATTCAAAGTCAACAGTCAAAAGGTTTTCAGATCGACCAGTTTGGCATTTTCTCCTCCATAGTAACTCTATTGAGAAGAGAGGAGACCATTTAGTTGTGTAAACTTTGGTTGGACACAAACACACACACACACAGTAAAACATCTGTCCATACATTCAGTCCACACATCTGGTAGTGATCTAGTGTATTCTATGTTATCTATGTACACTAGAGCTGGGCGGACATATGACATGACGTAATGTATGTGAGATACTACAGCCATAAGACATAGAGATTGTGACATCTAACATTCCACGGATAAGGGCTCAGTGCAATGTGCCTGGACACAGCAATCCACCGTGGTGTGTTGGCAATGCCGTATTGCCATTAGAAAACGGTCAGAGGAGTAAGAATTGAAGTAATCTCATACCCATGGTGATATACCACAGCTATCAACCAAACAGCATTAGGAATTTGAAGCACCTGTTTGGTAAGGTCTGATATGCCATTGGCAAAAGGTCTGTGAGTGCACGCAAACATTCACACATATGCACAAACATCTTGTTTAGTCTCACAAGACAGAATGTTTCCCTTCCGGGGGAAAAAGAAAAACGTCCTCAAAATGTCTCCGCGACGTGACCAGCTCTGTCGATATCTATCAACCAAACCCACAGTCTCTATCTAAGCTCGTTGAAGTGCAGGGTCCTCTGCTGGTGTGTTGGTGAGGAAAATGACATGTAACAGTCTGTCTCACCTGGGGGGGAGAGAGGGACGACACAGAAGGGGAAGAGGAATAGGGAAGGAATAGGGAAAAATATATGAGTGACAGATGAGAAATCTGCGGTGAAACCTTGGATGACGGTGTGAACGCTGCTTTCCGCTGATCAATGCAGACAGAGAGAGAGATAGAACGAGACAGACAGAGAGAGAGATAGAACGAGACAGAAATAGAGAGATAGAACGAGACAGACAGAGAGAGAGATAGAACGAGACAGACAGACAGACAGAGAGATAGAACGAGACAGAGAGAGGGAGATAGAACGAGACAGACAGAGAGAGAACGAGACAGACAGAGAGAGAACGAGACAGACAGAGAGAGAGAGAACGAGACAGACAGAGAGAGAGATAGAATGAGACAGACAGAGAGAGATAGAACAAGACAGACAGAGAGAGAGATAGAATTAGACAGACAGAGAAAGAGATAGAACGAGACAAACAGAGAGAGAGATAGAATGAGACAGAAATAGAGAGATAGAACGAGACAGACAGAGAGAGAGATAGAATGAGACAGACAGAGAGAGATAGAACAAGACTGACAGAGAGAGAGATAGAATTAGACAGACAGAGAAAGATAGAACGAGACAAACAGAGAGAGAGATAGAATGAGACAGACAGAGAGAGATAGAACGAGACAGACAGAGAAAGAGATAGAACGAGACAAACAGAGAGAGAGAATGTGAGACGCATTCACCAGACAGCCATTCTCAGGTAAAGGTCAGCCATTTTATGTCATGCTTTTATTTCTTCATGATTCTGCCCTAACCTGGCATTTTTTTACTCTTTCCATATCTCGCTTTTTTTGCCACGCGTTGTAGCTCAGTTGGCAGAGCATTGATGCTTACAACGTCAGGTCTGTGTGGGTTTGATTCCCCCGGAGGGCCAGTACAAACATAATTTTTTTATGAAAATGTAAGTCATTCTGAATGAGTATGTCTGTTAAATGACTGGTGTAACACTATATAATTTACCTCTCATAGCCCCCATCTCTCTATCTCCCTCTCTCTCTGTCTGAGAGCAGTGTCATGTTGCCATGGGGATAAGCACTGTTAATTGAGGTGGCTGTCGGCATGACACCGCAACTCAGAATTCCCTCGCCTCAACAGAGTAACCCGACGGAGCCTTTCTATGCCTTATCTCTCCATTTTTTTCGTAAAAATTCCCTTCTTCGATACGTGGGTCCATTTTCAACTGATGTCATTTCACACATAGCTGTTTAGTCCAACTTATGTCATATACAGCACATATCTCACACAACATCACCGTCCTAATGCGGACCACATCCAGGCCACACCCAGACACACCCGAGCCACACCCAGGCACAAACTGGCCATGCCCATACACGCCCATGCCACACCCACGCGCACTCAAAGCACACCCGAGCCACACCCAGGCACAAACTGGCCACACCCATACACGCCCAGGCCACACCCTAGCGCACTCAAAGCACACCCGAGCCACACCCAGGCACAAACTGGCCACGCCCATACACGCCCAGGCCACACCCTAGCGCACTCAAAGCACACCCGAGCCACACCCAGGCACAAACTGGCCACGCCCATACACGCCCAGGCCACACCCTAGCGCACTCAAGCACATATCTGACAGGTTTCTTACCCCACGCCGCCCCCCTGCAACCATCCTCGCGTGCAGGCGGAGAAGGAGCACTCCTCCACAGCATGACGTAGCTCCTCGCCTGTCGCCAGCCGGGCGTTGTTGATAGCACACGCATGTTCTGCCCCAGCAACGCCCCCGGGGTCGGAGCCGTTTGTCCGCTTAATTAGGAACACTCGGCCTGGGGGAGAGAACGCCTTTACAAGAACCCAGTAGACACCATAGAAACTGTCTTTCTGGAAAAGGTTGTTGTGGGACTGTAAATCAGCAATCGGGCAGTGATGAGTTGTAACAGTTACGAAGCCATTTTGAATGGATTTAACTATTCTTAAATGAATGGTGTGTCAAATTAATTGTGTCATACTTTAGCATGTATACTAATTACATAATTACATAAGCATCACAATGTTGATCAATGCACCTTCCTTTAAAATGTATGATTTTCTGTTAGAAATCTTAATGAAGTTGTCACCTTTTACAATTCATAAGTGCTGTGAGAGCCATCCAGTTTGCTTAAGCGTGAATCATAAAGATCGTGGATCCTTGGTAGAGTTCGTTTGGGGGTTCGGTTCTCAAGAGAATCGGTTAAGTAAGAAAGTGTATGCACTCAGAACTTAAGGTTGCTTTTGATGAAAGCGTCTGGAAAATGATAAGAGCCCATAAGCTTCTTGTAGCAGTAGTAACTATATAGGCTACGAATTAGCTATTTTGGAGAACGTTTTTAGTATTGGTTGAAAAGTGTATCCTGAGGCAAAAAAGTTGAAGTTTCACTCCCTCTTTGATGTTCGGTTGGGCGCGTTACCCCATATGTTGACCAGCGGCGCGTAACGCGCAACAGGTAGGCCTATAATCAACCCACACCGTTATATTAGTATGCAGAGCGTTACAACCCATATAGTAAAACTTACCGTGGACGACAGAGACCACTGTTAACAAAACCAAACATCCAAACGTGGACAAGAAAAAAATATTTTGGTAGATGCGGCATGCCATCATTCAGCGTGCCCTCCAATTTGGGATATCGCAGTCTTCGGGCTAAAATTTTGTGAAAATAAATTGTAATTTGGTGATGCAGGAGGGAGCAGCGTTCCCGTTATTCCCTCCCGATGGCAGACACAGACTGAGAAAATCTGTGGGTGAACTTGTTGACACGTAACGGTAAAACGGAAAAGAAAGGGACGGTTGGTTCGGTTTATCTCCCCAAATAGTGCCTTCGCGAGCAGATGGAGCACCGGCGCGAAAACTCGCGTGTTCGTGTCAGTAAATACGTCACGGCATCCACCATGAAGACTGGATAATGGCGCGAGCTAAGCAGCACCAACGGTCAAGCAAACTTACTTGTGCGTCTTTACGCACAGAGAGAGAGTGAGAGAGAGAGAGAAACGTTGCTCCGTGTGGGTGTCGCTACTAGACATTTTCCATCCTTGTTATTCATGTTTTTGTTCCCAGCTACATGTACATTTATATATAATGATGTACTGTCATCTCCCCAACCAGCACTCTGTATCTGTCTGTGCAGGGAGATAACACACATATAGCCACATTCATGCAAGATGCACTTATAATCAAACTATAGAAAACTGCTATACGTTTCGTTCCAGTGTCTTGGTGGTAAGGAGAGGAGAGAGGTGGTAGGTGGAGAGCAAGGGCTGTCATCTGTCTAAAAAGAGTGACATGCTCATGTTGCCTGACAAATCACGTATTCATCCCCATTTCATGTCCTCTTCTACACTTTGGTCAAAACTGTTTTCTTACCTCCCTCCCCCCTATTTGTTCGAGCTCACTTTCTCTCCTTCCTTGATCCTATATGCCACCAGTTCCCATGCCAACCCCTGTCTTTATTCTCTAACTCTCTCCATCTCCCTCTTTGGTTCTATCGCTATCTCTCACTCATTTTCCTGTTTGTCACCACTCATGGGGCATTCTCTGAGCCCCCCGGGTTAGATGTGTGGGGAGGAAGATTCGCCACACTCTCCAACACACCTAGGGCTTTTATTGGGGGGGGGGGGATAATGGGAAACAATGAACGGATGAGTGAGAGGCAGGGAGAATTATTTCCACCTGTTATTTGACAAAGAAGAGGGTGTGAGAAAGAGTTGGTGGGTAGAGAGAGGGAAAAAAGGGAGAACGATCGATGACAGTTAGCAGCAAGCAGGAGAGGCAGTGATTCACACCTGTGCTATTTGACAGAGAGGGTGAGAATTACATTGCAAGTATCCAAGGGCCAGTACATGACTAAGATATTGAATCTGTGACATGCTGTATATAAGATCTAATTTTAAAAATGTAAATTGATGCTGATGCTCTATGTGATGCTGTAAGTATAAAGCTAAAGTAACATGTTGTAACATGTAACATGTTGTCATTGTTTTCTCTTTCAGACACAGAAAGTATTTTGACAGATACAGCATTTACTGAATTATGAAAACATTCCACCAACACCATAACGAAACAGGTAGCTAATGTGTATTCTATTGTGTAATGGGTCGTAGGCTGCTGTATCATTGCGATAGAAGTATTAGATGTGATCACAGTCTACTTGTTGACAGGATATATTAATACACAAAAAAATTTACAAACGTTTGTCATTCATTGTGGTGTTTGTTTTAGCATTTAGCCTACTTTCGAATTGTTAGGAATATATACTGACAAACTGATTAAGCAACATTGCAGCAAAATCCTGAACAAATGTGTATTTACCAGCCTTACTTTGAAAGCTTGTTTATTAATTGTTATGTAAGTTGTTATGACATATCTAACTTTTGTTAGATATGTGTATGACCCAATATTATTTATTCAGTATTTTTGTACTAATCTGTAGATATTCAGGGAGATTTATATAAAGTTGTGGAAAATGAGAGTAATTGATTCCAAGAACTCATAGCTTGGCTTCTGCATGGTTCAAGTGACCCTTAGCCTGGTGAGGACAGTACCAACCCACTTATCTCAGACATTCTTGTTCAGAGGGACTACAGTAAGTGTTGGAATTATGGTCCGGGTTTAGTAGCTAGGTTTAGGGTTTGGGTTAAGTGCTAGAGTTATGTGTCGTGTTAAGGATATAATTTTGGGGTTAGATTAAGGTTATGTGTTAGGTATTAGGGAAGAGAAGATTTTTGGGAATAACATTTTGTGTTACTGATATATGATATATAGATTTAAACATGCATTGTGTGTGAAAATGCCACACAGGACCTCTCTCCTAACTTAACATGGACATATATTCTGAGAAAAACCTATGTATTCTGCATACATTGAGATTTTTCGTTGCATCGTAAATAAAGGAATGTACATGTTCCAATTGATTGAGATATTTGATTACCAGAAAGCATTCTACGCCAAGCAGTTAAGCCAGCAAGGATTAGTGGGGACCAGTTCTATTTAAAGATATCAGTTAATTAATTTGACTTTTACAGAGACATTTCTTAATTATGGAATGCTGATAGAGGGGAGAGGGAACGAAGGAAGATGCCAGCATTTGGGAACACACACACACACCACATGCATGCACACACTTGAATCCTGACACACACGCCTCCATACGTGCAAGCGTGTGCATACAAAACATCATTATTTTCAGAATAATTTTCAACCATCCTATAGAATTCATATTCACAAAATGTAAAGTAAATATATAATTCCCATCCCATTTGGTGACATACAATTTACTAATAAGGCCCTGCTTCATTGCTGCAACTCCCAGGTGACTGGGGACAGGGAAAATCAATCAATATGTCTTCCAAAATACATACGAGGCCATTGTCGTTCATGATATGCCAGAAGAAACACACTCTCCAGCCTTCTTCCTTACCTGGGCTCGCTACTAAAAATGGTAATTAGAGCGCAAGGAGGCATAGCAACTATATTATTTTACTAACCACTTCTAAATGGACAGTGCAGGTCACTTGCACCACCCTCTGCAGGACCCCTGGGCTAATCCAAGATTTCCGGTAAAATCGGTAAATCGGTAAAATTAGTCTAGTAGAAATCTTATGGGATTTGTTGCTAAAGAAAATCCTGAAAGAAAAAAAGGAATCCTGTAATTTGGGTTCCAATACCCATGTCCTAAGAAGTAATGCAATATGAATACTTATAATAATCCAATACCGGACAATCACTGCTGTGTATTAGGCTTTATTAATCGGTTACATATGTAGTACCGAAAGAAGCCTAATAACAGCTGTGGCAGTATAGGCGCGCCATCTACTGGACCATTGTGGAAACAAGTGTAGATATGTCGGATTGATACTTTTGAATGAGATAAACAACTCCCGTCTTATATCCGTGTTAAACCGTTTGGTTGTTTTAAAATTATCACTGAGCGCTATTGTACTTCACATCCAGTGTCATTACTCTTTAGTTGATTAAATAAACGAGACATGCAACGCAATTATCTATTCTGAAATAAACGTATATCTAGTATAAAACAAGTCGATTATGTTTTGCGACACCGAGACTGTAGACTAAAAGGATGACTGAGTGGTTTATCAATTATAGACAGCACATTCCTTATACAGCATTGTGGGGTTCCTGTATCTCAGTAGTTTTGGATACAGAACCGGAGACTGCCAATGTGACAGTTCAGGGACTTATCTTGCCCGTAACCGACCTGCGGATATGTAGGTAACGCTTGGCTGAACATCTGGGATGCGAAGAGAATTCGCAATCAAAACAAATCGGCCACGCGTTCTTTTCCCGCAGAAATGATGTCACCGCCTCAGCCCTCCCCTTCCCCTGTGCACAGAATGCAGCGACAAGAATAACCAAATATATTTTTTCACAATGGTTGGTCTGTCATTTATTAACTGGTGAAATATATTTGATAATGTTGTCAAATTTGAAAGCTTTTAAACTACTCAAGCGAGAAGCAATATTTAGGCCAGCTGATTTGCGCTGGGAGCTGTATGAGAGGCGGAAGTGAGGTCACCAGTACCTCGTCCATGTTATTATTGTTATTTTGGTAGCTGGCTGTGTGATGAGACGGACTGGAGAGCCGTCGGGCTCCAAGACTAGACTACTGTTTTTTCAGGCCGCTCCGGACTAACCCCTACTGTCACCCCGGAGAAAAAGCCTTGTCGCCGGCAGAGGAGAGCGCACGGTCCAGCCTCTTCTCCGACCGACACAAGCGACAAAAACAATACGGTATTTGCAAAACCCAAAGGTTTACCCCCAGACGTGTGTGTGCGGTAACACACTATTTGCCACCGCAGATATGAACGGCATCACCAAGGCCAGGTTCGAGGTAAGAGTTGCGGAAATGGGCCTGGAATTGTGTCTGTAAACGGATATAAAAAAACAAGGGTTTCGGTAGGGTGATACCGTGTGTGTGCTTGTGCGTGCGCGTGTGTCAGACCGTGCGTTGTTCTAAATTTACATGCTGAAGGGAGCTGAGGCTTTGTTGGTCAAGGGTAATCCGAAATCCTGTTATTGTCCAGACGGACGCAGCTGACAGGCTGCAACATGGAACTGGCAACAGGCGCACAAGGCGCTGGGTACTAGCTGAGGCCAGGGTACCAACAGGGCTGGGTACTAGCTGAGGCTAGGGTACCAACAGGGCTGGGTACTAGCTGAGGCCAGGGTACCAACAGGGCTGGATACTAGCTGAGGCCAGGGTACCAACAGGGCTGGGTACTAGCTGAGGCCAGGGTACCAGGAGGGCTGGGTACTAGCTGAGGCCAGGGTACCAACAGGGCTGGGTACTAGCTGAGGCCAGGGTACCAACAGGGCTGGATACTAGCTGAGCGCTGGGTACTAGCTGAGGCCAGGGTACCAACAGGGCAGGGTACTAGCTACAGCCAGGGTACCAACAGGGCTGGGTACTAGCTGAGGCCAGGGTACCAACAGGGCTGGG
>JACXGK010004754.1:0-36408 GCA_016801125.1 Novumbra hubbsi
GGCCTGTGTGTAGGCCTGTGTGTAGGCCTGTGTGTAGGCCTGTGTGTAGGCCTGTGTGTAGGCCTGTGTGTAGGCCTGTGTGTAGGCCTGTGTGTAGGCCTGTGTGTAGGCCTGTGTGTAGGCCTGTGTGTAGGCCTGTGTGTAGGCTCAGCTAACTCATTGGCTGCATGGTTGAATAGTGGGGCCATTTAAGTTCATGCAGGTTGTTGATGTCCAGCTTGAGGTAACTTGGCAGTTAATTGTGATCTCTTTCTTTGCAGTATGATGGAATCATCCTCCCCGGGAAGTAAAGGACCATGATTGCCCTTGTTTATAACAATAATAAAATAGAAAAATACCACTTTTTGTACTGTAATTATTGATTGGGTTTTCCACTTGCTTTGGATTCTTTAAATGTTTTTCTTGAATGTATGTTAGAGACTTTGTGAAAGGATGTTGCATGTGTGGTAGCCAATGTACCAAATGGATGGGAATTTGTTTCAACCCATGAAGTAGTGCTCATCCAGAAAAGGACACCCCATTTTATGTATTTCTTGGTGGCCTGTCAAGCTGAGTGAAGTTGGATCGTCAAGATGGGAAATGTTTGGCCATCCCTTAATAATGTTAGGTACATGGCATTGCAAGACCCGTAAGTGCCTACCCTCGGCTTTGGTTTATTGAACACGTTCAGGAAAAACATTACATAATTGAATAGTGTTTTTTTATACTTAAAATATTAGTTCATATTATAAGTTGTATTTAAGTGTTCTACAAAAATATTTACCGTTATGGGATGTTTGTCCTGAACTAAAATTGGTACATTTTGAAATGCCTGTGTGATTTTGCCAAATTGTACTTCAATATTATTAATGTTAATACTACTTAGTCTGAAATTGTTAACTATACTTTTGTGTTGGTTAACTGGGCTCTCCAGTTAGTCATAAAAATGGGGTCGGATTGTTCTGCAATTATGTGAAGACTCAATTTGAAACTTAAAATGAGGATTGTATCTCACGCTCCACAATATTTAACTTGTTAATTCTCTACTAAAGTTAGTTTGGCTTGTTTATGCTAGTAATTTTACATGAGTTTCCTAACATTTCTCCATAGAACAAGTGTAGACATTTTGTAGGCTTCCCTACATATTCACACCGAAAAACATTTCTATAATTTGGTCACAGCTACAGCTTTTTCAAAATGGCAAAGAAAGCGTTGCCAATATCCGGGCTCTGGAAGACCGCTATCGTGCATATGTAAATGTTTTTTAGCTTTCTCCCACATGATGGCGGTATTTGCTTTTGGCAGACAAGTGTCGGGTTGGTATTTTGAGGAACTGATGACGGTGCTGTATTTGGAGTTTGCTTTTAGCTGCACTTACTCCAACTCCACTCATTTATTTTCTCCCGTCATTTTATTGTTACAAACCTGAGTGCTTATATGATCTAAGTAGCCTGTTGGTATTTTATGTGGCAGTGGACAAATACAAAGGTTAATCCCAGGACAGTGCAGCAGCTAATGTGTTTGTATTAGAAATGATACAGTTAAAGGTAAGTTGAAATAAGACAAAAAGTACCATTCATTTTGATCGAATTGGCTTTATTCAGTGAAACCCCAGAATTACATTAACTTTTCTGGACTTAAACAGCAACATAAATTCTGTCAGTGACAGATTTAGCACACAAATGCAGAGTGGTTTAATCAAATACAACTAGCCTCATTAACATCAAATTACATTAGTTACTTCTATCTATGTCACTGATTCCTCTCGTGTCATTGTATCACTGGAAGCACATGATTCAGGTAAGCACTGACAGAATACATCACTGGTGAACAGGAGGTGGGACCCATGACCTACTTACAGAACATGACCTTGGTTCATTTTCTAGACTGTGATTTTATTTTAAAATTAGACTACTCAAATATCCCGGATATGAGAAAGGTCTGCTTTTCTTTTATGCTGAACTTGCCTGAGAATACTTATGACGGTGGTGTGTTTCTCCCACACTTTCTGCGCTCACACTTTTTACCTGTGTTTGTCTGTGGACAACATTGTAATCATGTTATTTTGACACTTGTCCCCTGTAGTCAAGCAGTCACTGCAGCTCTCACTTCATTGCACTTAAAAAAAAAAAAAAAAAAATTATATCATAAAACTTTTTTTTCTGCTTTTATTATCTCACTGAACTACTGAAGACAATTACTTTCGGGTAATTTCTGAATTATAAATATATCAGTAGATTAATTATATTTAATGAGAAAAGTTAAACATTAAGGTGAAAATCATAATGCTTATTTCTCAATCGTATGGCTAACTCCTATACAGTCTTTTATTCACTCATTCCAGAATGTACACTCTTGCACACACATGCGGATATACGCAGTGCATGTTGTACACATACAACACATAGATGGAATTAACAATCGTATGTGGTTCAACAACCACCCAGGCCCCATTCTATTCATCCCTCTAGTGTACCCTCCATCTTTCCTTTCTTGCTTTCCTCCACGATCTACTGCTCTCTGTTCCTTCTCCCCTCCGCCTCACTATCACACCTTCCGCATTTCTCTTTCTTTGCCCTCTTTCTCTCATGCAGTGATTGGCTGTTGGGCTCCGCTGCTCTCTCTCTGTGGTTGCTCCACCTTGGCCCCCGGGGTGTTGCGGTGCTGTTGCCGGCGGGGGGCGTGGCGTGGCGGTAGGGTCAGGGTGCAGCAGGACACGCCCACCGTGGCTTCGGGCAGATCCTCCACCGCGGACCAGCTGTCCGTCGCCGGGTTGTACTTCTGCACGGCCGCCTTGTAGCGCTTCTCGGCCTCGTTCCATCCTCCCAGGAGGTACAGCTGCTCCCCGAAGGGCGACAGGCCGGCCGTGCTCACTCCCAAGGGCAGGGGCGCGGCCCGGCTCCACTGGGCGCTCTCCGGGGAAAACACCTCTACGGACAGGACGTCCACGCGGTCCCCGCCGGGCCCCAGCTGGCTGCCACCGACCACGTACACCTTGCCTCCCAGGGTGGAGGAGCAGTGCCAACCGCGCGGGGTCCCCAGGCCAGACTTCTCGCTCCACGTGTCCGTGTCGACGCTGTAACAGGCCACGGAGCGCGAGTAGGCGCAGTTGATGTAGCCGCCGGTCACCAGGATGTCGCCGGAGGGCAGGGTGGCACTGGCGTGGCAGCAGCGCGGCACCTCCATAGGCGTCTTCAGCTGCCAGGCGTTGGCCGAGGGCAGGTAGCTCTCGGTGGTGGCCAGCAGGCCTTCTACGTTGCGGCCGCCGATCGCGTACAGGCGCCCCCCGGTGGCCACCAGGCTGAAGTGGGTGCGACGCTGGCGCATGCTGGCCAGGTGAAGCCAGGTGTTGAAGCGAGGGTCATACCTGAGGAACGAGAGCGACAGCGATGAGAAACGAGGCCCAAAGGTCCTGTACTCTTAGAATCGTCATCAGGCACAGCCAGAGGAGGACTCGCCACCACTCAGATTCTAGAAACCTCTCAAGGTTTTTTCAGGGTTTGGATTGTGTTAGAATATTGACCTGCTAAGTGTGCTGACTGCGTGTTTGGCCTGATTGCGCGCGTCATTCTGGTCCTCCCCTCCGGCCACGTACAGGAACCCGTCCATCACCGCCACACACTGATTAAAGCTCTTGGCGGGCAGCTGGGACAGGTGGCGCCAGGTGGCCCCACCCTCGCGCTGGTCTCTCCACAGCACCTGGGTGAGCACTGATGTCAACAACCTTGGTCTCTCTCTTTTACGTTAGGCTGGCGCTAAACCCGAGTGTCTACTCAACACTGCCAAGTGTTTTATAATGCCTTTACTTTTTTGCATAGAACTTCGAGGTCCCCCCCCCTCCCACTCACCTCCCTGCTCAGGGCACGCTCGGTGACGGAGGGGCGCCCCCCGACGGTCAGCAGGGTTGGATGTCCCCCGCGCACCTGCGTGCGGCGAGACTGCAGCGTGTTCTGCTGGTAGGGCAGCAGGTGGTAGTTCATGGCGTCCACCAGCAGGCGGTGGCACTGCGGGTCCAGCATCATGCGGGCCACGGGCTGGATCTCACTCACCAGCTCGCTGGCGGGGATGGTCTCGTAGCGCACGTGGGACAGCAGCTCGGCGGCATGCACCTGGCGCTTGGGGTCGAAGTCCAGCCATCTCATGGCCAACTGTGGTCGAAGGGGAGCCAGAACTATTCTTAGAATTATTTTCGGTTTGGTTTATAAATATGCCTCGTATATGCCTTGTATTGCGTATTAATAACCATACAGGGAGCTATACGGACTAGCTATGTCTATCTCATTAGATGCCGTATTTAAGTTTAGCTCAAAATGGCCGTGGTGGATCAAGGGACCGGATCAGTGGTCATTTACAGGCCCAAAAAGTCTGGGAAAAGGAGCGTTGAGCGAAGCTGACCTGGAAGGCGGTGACTTCGGAAGGCAGCACCAGGCTGTCCTCCTGGAGGAAGGCCGTGATCTGTTCCAGGGTCAGCTGGTTGAACAGGGGAGTCTCCGTGAATGCCACAAAGTTATCCAGCACGAAGCGGCGGGCGGCGTCGCGCACTCCGGTCAGGCCGTAGGCGGTGGCGATGTTCCACACGTACACGCACGTCTGCACGTTCATCTCGGCCCGCAGGAAGTCGGTGCACATCTGGAGCAGCTGGGGGATCTGGAGGGTGGCCGCCGCCGACACGGTACAGCCGATGGTGTACAGGGACATGTGGACGCGGCCCAGGTAGGCGAAGGTGATGACGTTGGCCAGGCCTGGGGGACAGGGATGCAGACGTTGACCACGCTATTCGGCCCGAACTCCTTGGGCTTGCCAAACCGGTTGTCTACCAGCGGATAGCGACTGTGGATGTTAGTGGGGTTAGTACGAAACGTACCGAGGGGGGAGAGTGAGGGAAGCTCCAGGCGCTTCATGCCGGGATCCTTGGCCAGAATCTCCCGGAAGTACTGGCTAATGGAGGAGATGACCAGCTTGTGAACGTCGAAGGCCTTGGTCTTACAGGCCAGCTCTAGGTCGGTGAGGAAACGCTCCTGGCGCATGCGGCTTAGTTCCTCCAGCAGGGCATTGCCGTGGAGGGGGCGGGTGAGCTCACAGCCCAGACCCAGGCCTCTCTCTCCGGGCTTGATGACGGGAGGGGGCAGGGGGAGATTGAGGTTGAGGTTGTTGAGCTGGACCATATCCAGGGCGGCCATCTCCTCGATCTTCTTCACGCCCTCCACCACCACCACTCCTCCGGCCATCTGGGTGGTGACCGTTGTCATTTGGGAAACGACCGGCTCCATGGCTACTTTCTTGGTGCGATTGGCCTTCTTCTTGGGTGGCATGCCCTGGGCTGGCTTGGTCAGGAGGCGGTTTTGTCACTGACACACACGACCACTGAAACACTGAGAGACAGACTAATCGACTCGGTGACTTGGTATGTTCCCAACTGCTGACAGACGGAAGACCAGATGGACCGGCTGACAGGTGGGATTGTAAGGGGGTTCGAGGTTTGTACACTGTACAGTACACTGGATCTGAAAAAAAGAGAAAAGAAAAAAATAATGAAGAACACCCTAGCCACACAATCAAAACATTCAATATGCATTTCAAAGAAAGCATATAATGGACGCACATGTCTAAAGGGTGTTTGGCTTCCACAAAAAGAGTGTCAAGGTCAGGTCTATGGTTCATAGCTAAACAACTGGGAATGTATGTGGCTTCATTGAGTTGGCTTCTCTTTGAGTTGTAGGATGTTGTCCACTATTAATAACAATATAACGATGTTGAGATACAGAATCTGTTTTCAGAAACATGACCAGGAAGTCTACTCTGCAATCCTTTATTGTAAACATACTGGAATGCTCAAATTCACAAAACACTGCTGAATGGAACAACAAGGTTTGGATTGTAGGCTGGGGAACTCTTTTTGCAGTTCCACTGTTCTTTACATTTGTACTCATTGCTTCAAGCCAAACCTGGCCACACCCACCAGATGGGATTAAAGGTACCTCAAGGATGTTTTATGCAAACATTCAGTACAAGCAGTTCTGGAACGCCACAAACATTGAAATGAATTACATGCACCTCTGCTTTTTTTTCTCCACAATTTGTTTCAGACAAGCTGCTTTTATGAATGTTATCTAAGACTGACAAATGATTATCAATTAATGTGAGTGTGCCTGTTCATTCATCGTCCCCAGTTTTGACTTCATACACATTCTACCCACACACCAAAAAACAATTTTTGCAGAATGATTTCTACAGCCCAGAATGAGATCTGATGATGTGAAAAAATCTGAAGGTACTTTTTGAACGACCAATTAATAGGAACAAAATAAAAATGAGAAGGCTTTTGCAAATGCCTGCTAATACAAAAGTCACTTTGATTTCTCTAACTGTTCTAGTAGTTTTGAATATGACTTTTTGAATATCACTTGAAAAGCTGTTTCCCCATGAAAAGGTAAATGCATTTTTTTCCCATTACGACCAACTAAGTAGTCGTGGAAACCACAAGCTCAAAACGTCCACGGCACCGTCAATCACAGACACAGCCTGGTTTAAGTCAGTTTCTAAAAATACGCAAGGTCCCTCTTGCTTTATTGAATTACCAGCCACTAAACCCTCTCTCTGGTTCCACACCCCAATATCTGCCACTCATCCTACCCCCGCTGGGATTTGAATCACTATACCCAAATCACTCTTGTTTCGTGACTTATCACTTTGTCAACATACACAGAAAGACATTCTGTGACTGGGCTTTACAGAGATAAAACCCCGATCTCTGTAGTAGTCTTGCCGCCCTGATAAAGGAGACCGTTCCAGCCCAGTTGCCTTGGACACTTGAGTAATTGCTAAAACAAGAAAGCCAGTGATGAATGAAATCACTTTAGTGACTGGAACAAATCCTTTATAGGGAATACAGTATACTTGTGATTATAGAACAGAAATACTTCATTAACAATTCTAGAGCACCAATGTGTTGGAAGATTCCGGAAATATCTGTCTTCCTTAAGTGTCATAAGATTTTTTTGTTAGAACTGACATTGCTTCATTCAGGGTCGAACTTAATACTACTCAGCTGTAGTACTTCGTTAGTAATTGTCCCACCAAGCTTGCTTAAATGTATTCACTTACTGTAAGTTGCTCTAGATAAAAGACAAAACCAAATGAATGAACATTTCACATCGTGTGGTATAAAATTGACCCCCAGGCCCCATCTAAAAGAATAGAATTAAACCTTATACTTCTGTTTTGATATAAAATGCTACTTTAAAACGTTTAATATTGCAAACAAATATCAAACATTTTGTATTTGAATCATTTGATGCCGAAGGACATGCTCTGTTTACAGAAATTCAAATCAGGTGTTTCCCTTCAGTCTGCTCTCAGTAAACATATACAGTACCTTTCCCTGGCCAAGACACAAAGCACATGAGCAGATGTCAGAGTACAGGTGCTTTCCACCACGTGTGTTGTGAAAAGACATACAAGGGGATGCTCTTAGAGTATGATCCTCAACCAAGACTATTAATGTCCAGACTGCTGTTTACAGATTGCCCACAAAAGCAGTCACATGCAGTCTGTTTTTATTAACAGTATATGTAATTCATCCTTGGTAGTCAAATTCTGTTTTAATTGTAATTTAGACAATATTTTATAACAGCTGATAAAAAATAAAACACTCAAAACACAAGGTGTAAAAATAAATTCCTCACAGTTTTTTACTGATATTTGCTGCCAATGAAAAGTACAGAATCTATAGGATATTTTCATGAGCAGGTTTGCATTGGTGTGATTTTTGTCTTTCAATGGCAAGATCCCCATGTAACAAATTGGTGAATAGACCAAACATCTTTTCCCAGATGACGGGTCTAATTTTGTTCTATCTAGGTATTTTGGAGGGTTATGTGCAATGTAAAGGTTATTTTCAGTTCATAGACTCACCACATTATATTGTTAGGTACATTGCTAAAACTTTGCAGACTATTTGAAGGCCTTTGCAATGGCTTAATTTGGGGATTGGGGTTTAGCCTGACAGCAGAGATCTTAGGAAGTGGTCTCGGAATGATCAGGATCTGTCTAACCTAAGCAACCTCAACATGTTTTGTTTTCTTTTTTTTAAGACACTTTTAGGCATGTTTGTTTTTCTTGATAGAAGAAATAGGCAAACATAGAGGACAGAGTTTTACTGGATTCACACCCATGTTGCAGCTGTCTGCAACGATTTTATTGGGCTTTAGCTCACTGGGCTATCCTGATAAGACTTTAGGTCACCAGCTAAATTTCAGTAATGGGAGGCTCTATCCATGTACTTGATTTTATCAAGTCTATCACAAGATACTTTTAGTGGTACAGTATATCACTTGGCACTTCAGTTTCATTTAGGGAGTGTTGCAACATCCTACTAGCTGGCTCTTCGCACCCCATCCTTTGGCCTGCAACTGCCTATTAACTTTTAGTGTCAGCTCTCACTCAAATGACATCAACAACAGCTGCGGTCCTATCCGCATCTTCGGGTTGGACACACAGAGCAGTCACAAGCATCGTCCGCTGAATTGACCCGGGTTATTTTAAAACATCGTTCAGAGAAGCAGCGAGAGAGAACCAGAACGGGGGAGGGGGGCTGAATTCATTTGGTCGGTATGCATGTGAATGGGAAAAGAAGCTTAATGAACAATCCAATCCATTCCAAAGTTTCTGTGCCTGGGGTTAGGGTACTTACATTTTAATCATCCAGCCTAACGTTGTTATCCAAAGTGACTTGCTCGTGCAATTAGGGCTAGCTATGTTCTTCATAGACAGAAAGACATCTTGTTTTTGTTTCACCTTGCTCGCACTGGGACTTGCCAAATGGCAACACAGAATCAGAATAGGTGAGAAAATAAACATTGGAATATCAATTGTTAGCGCTCACGTGACCCTTTTGTTTGTCATTTGTGACACATGTCCATAACGCGTCCATGTGGCACCTCCCCCAGTGTCTGTCAGAATTCCTTCGCCTATCTCTAGAGAGTATTTATAGATCCTGAGCAACACTTTGTTTGAGGCCGGAACGAGTTGCCAACTAGGTACCACTCTTATTTTATATCGACTAGGTCCAAGGTTCTGTGGGTTGAGACCGAATGTTGGCCCCTGGATTTTGGGAGGCGGGTTGTAAAAGAGTACATGTAGAATCCCACACCAATTACTTAATGTAAAATAAACAGTTGTTGATGATATTTATACACTTGCTATTGTATTCGGTATTCATATAACCTCATCCCAGGCTATGGCAACATCATGTTGATTTTGCAAATCTACGGGATGAGAGTTGTGGTTCCATATTGAGCTGTATTTCAGATGTTTAATCCTATAACCAAACACTTGCTCTTACAATTACACCCAGTTTATCATGTGCCAGCCTCTTCGTTTTAGAAACAAGAAGCTAACCGTCCACAACACTATACAATTATGCTATACAACTAATAGCTAACTACCTACTGTAGTAGCACAATTTTATCACAATGAAAGCTTAATCAAATAAAGCAAGAACTGCTTTGTTCTGCCTTGAACAAGTACAATATCTACAATATCAGCTCCACTGTATGGTCACCACAACAGCGTCGTGTTTGATGCTTGTGTGATGAAGACACATGGGGTAAGGTGTTGTGGGAGATGATTGGTTAGTAGACTTTGCATTGGGAATTTCTCACACCTTTCGTATTGGCTTGTGAAGGCCAAAAATGTTTTAGAACTGTTCCACCTGACCTTCTGCCAGTTTGGGTGGAGGTGCAAGGCAACCTCATTACTATTTAAATGTTCACATTCACATCTGTTTGTATGTTTTTAATTGAAAGAATATGCTACTTTTTAAATTATTTTGTACATTGTGTTTATTACTGGGATGTTGTGTTAGTATTGATTGGAGCTCATCTGAAGAAGCAACCTTGGCCTTTGCATTGAACTCCATAAATGCTTATATAACGTCAAAATAAATATCTAAATAAATCTCCTATTGAATGTGAACACACAATAAATTTAATTGAATGTGTAAATGTGTGCATGAAGCAAATTGCTACATCAGTTTCAATTGTACATTATAAAAAGTGAAGGCTATATTGAATGTGCATATATCTGTAACTTCTTTAAGTGATATCATTTTTAAAATGTTTCTTATTTGGGTTTTCAATGCCAGGCTAAGCTATCTCATCCAGATAGTTAGAGTTATCATTTACATTTCAGACATTCAGCAGATGATCTTATCCAGATCAACTGATCATGACAAAAGAAACATGCAAACAAATAGAACAAGAAAAATATGGTAAAATTTACCTTGGTTTTTCCTCTTCCACTCTTTTAGAAAATCTTTCTTTGTTTTTCTCTTGTCCTTTCTTTGTTGGTTTGCTCTTATGGGGTTTCTCTCTTTGCTCTGTCCCCAGTCTGTCCTCAGTCAGTCTGTCAGTGCCCCGTGGTTGTCAGTGTTTGACTGAGTCAGTGTCTAACCAAGTCTATGAAATGAGACCCCCTCCCTCCCTAATTTCCTGCTCCCACCTCGCATTACCTACAACTCCAAATACAGGCACCCCAAAATGCTCTACGTGGGGTCAGCTCTCTGACACCCCACCCCCTTCAGACGCACAGCTGGGTAGGCACAAGTGTTATTTGCACTCTGTTAATGCCAATATGCAGTGCTCAAGTGTCTGTGTTTAATGGGTTTCTCTCTCTGTTTATTTTGTGTGTGTGTCTGTGTATAGAAGAGAAAGCAGCTCTGGGGCTATTTGAACAAAGTAGTGTAAAAAAGTAATGGAGTGGTATAACGTTGAAGACTGTACAACAACTTATTCTGTAAAGTGTATAGATCAATACATGTATATTGATGGGTGATGAAATGAAAAGATAAAATTATTATTATCAATATAATTACTATATTGTATGTATGAAATACAGAGCACATTCAGTATCAACGTTTTGAAATGTTCAGGGATAGCATGTGAAATCAACATGCCAGCCATGTAGAATAATGAATCATATCAGCCTAGATGGCATTTTTATAAGCAATTTAAACAACATTTAATGAAAGTGGCGCTGTTTTAATACTTTGTCAGCTGTTTTATGACGTAGTTCCGTCAATCTCCACGGTTGCGTTCCTTTACTCAGATGTAGCCTTCATTAACCAATGTTTTCATGCCACGTCATTGACAGCGTCATACACCGACCGAGTTCTAGAACATATGATTTGTTTAAATTATAGATAAACTAGCTATCCAGGCATTGCATTATCTGACAAGCTTGAGCGACGTCTGAGCTGTGAAACGCGACATATATCAATTGTAGGCTGACTGAATCAGTGGCTAGGACCTAGCAGGCCCATTTTTGCAGTAATGAAGCAGCTTCCGGGCGCAGGGTACCAGCTGTAAACATGGCGGAGGAGCTGTTGGGAGCAGTGGAGAGGCTTCAGTCCCGACTCTCCGACAACCTAGAGCCTCGCAAGGTAATGGTCGAAAGGCCTAGAATAGAAATGCGAGGTTGTAGTCCGCTACAATGTTTCTAAATATTGTTCCGTAGCAGGTTGTTCTCATTGGTTGTTACGAAAATCTACGTAGCTATTGCTATATTTAAGATCACGTCACGACATGTAAGGTTTAGCTAACTAACTTGGTTTCTTAACCAGAGTTTATGTTAAGTTTAACCTACTCCCCGGGATACCTGCCAAGTCCGCATAACTGTTCATTTAGCCATGGAAACGTGGTAAAAACTGACCCTGCCACTGCTTCTTCCAAGTGCTAATAATGTAGCCAGTAAGTGTTTCAAGGATAGACTGCTACAGCAATTCCATAAGCACGATCGAGTGTCACCAATATCAGAACAGGCCTATGATACATTGTCGCACTTTAGATAATGAATCGGTCTAAATTAAATAAAGGCAACAATAATCAACAATGGGTCGTATTCACAGACACAGTCCCTTTCTTATAGCCCACAGTAGCCTATCGGTAGTAGCCAAATAGTATTCTGAAAACAAGACCGAACAAAGCAATCACCGCACACACTGCCGTGTCATTGTTGATACATTACACTGATCAACTTTAATAAACACAATCCCCCTGGATAGTCTGGCTTGTACCTTCTCATCCCATTACGTAGACCACGATAACGGACCAATCTTAATGACGCCATGACAGTGCGCAATTTTGGCATTTGTGTGTCGAATTTTTATTTAAACACGTTCTACACCTACCACGAACTTTGACAAAGCAGGCACACTGAAACTAACAGTAGAACTTACATTTTAAGTAACCGATATATGGTGCAAACATCACAAAGTAGGGCTATGTTGTTATTAATACCAGTGCGAATTATATTTACATTCAGTGAAATTGTATACCTCCGTGGGTAGTGCATAGCGCGTGCAACGAAAGGGTTGTGAATTCCATTCCCATGCGAAGTCTATACGTAAAAGTAATGAAAACGTATGCGCTCGCTACTGTTAAGTCGCTTTGGAAAATGTTAGTGTTTTGAAATAGAATTGTGTGTACACTTTTATAGTGTGCAGACAGTTCTGTATTTCTCAGAATTTAACTAAATTACTCCGTACTGAGGATGTAATGATACGTCTGTATATCTTCTACAATAACACTATCTAGCTACAGAAGACCCTCAAACGACTGGGTGAGCTGCCTATGACTGTGGATATTCTTGTGGTAAGATTTGAATCAAATCATGATTTTTATTTTTATACTGAAACTATGATTATTTCGTTCTTTGGTTTCCAAGAGAACACAGTAGATAAGCCCACACTGATTACATTGCCCCATTTTGAGTAGTCTCCTGAAGAGGAAGCCAAATACAGGCCCATGTTTTGCAACATGATGATATCAACTTCTTGCGGCAGCTGTAAGAGTTGATGTGTAGTTCAAAATTGTCATAACAACTTCCAGAACATGCTCACTTTCTTTTATGATGGTATTGTGAATGTTTTCTGCTTTATTTGGCACTGGCAGGCAATCACGTAATGTATCGATTGTGATGGATGAAGCGTTCCTATTAAGGTCCATCACTTTTGTTCTTTATTGTGCAGGAAACTGGAGTAGGTAAAACTGTGAATTCCTTGCGAAAACATGACCTCGCTGGGGATCTTGCGAAGAGCCTTGTGGCCAAGTGGAAGAAACTGGTTCCCACACCGTCTGCCGAAAGGTACAGGAACCCTCCCTGGGCGACTTTTATTCTCAAGACTTCTTTGGCAGAAACCGGCATTTGTTCCGTGGTGCTAGGGTTATATTGAGTGTATTAACCCCTTGGCTTCTATGTTTTTCCTCACAGACCCGGCAACGGCAAGGATGTGCGGGGACACGGGCACCCCCGCAGCTTGGAGGGAATAGACCCAACCCGCAAACGTGTCCGGGAACCCTCCCCAGAGGAGCGTCCCCACGTAGAAGAAGAAGAGGACGATGAAGTGGATGGGATGATGGACGAAGAGGAGGAGGAGGAGGAAGAGGAGGAGGATGAAGGAAGGGGCTACCAGGCCAATTACTCCCCCCCTCAGCACCACTACAGCCCCCCCCAGCTAGTCCACGGCGGTGGCCAGCGGGGGGGGTACCAGTCCGAGGGCTACGAGAGCCCCGCGGACGAGGAGCCCGAGCCTGAGCCCGCGCCCAACCCCCCGCGGAAAGAGGCCCGACAAGAAAAACCCCGCAAGGCGCCCGGCCGGGAACACGGTTCCCACAGCGACCGGGACGAGGAGCGGCAGAGACGCCACGTCCAGGCTAGCGGCGGCCGAGGCGAGGGGAAGAAGCACAGCGCCGAGAGGGAACCTCAGCACAGCAGCAAGGCCTCCAAGCACAGTCGACACGCCAACCCACATGACCACAAGAAGGACAAGAAAGCAGGAAGCGACGGTGAGTGTGAGACGCTGCCGCACTGAGTGGCTGGTTCTCTAGCGGCGTGCTAATCCTGCCGAGTCTGATCGTTGTGTTAAGGCGCTCCACATCGTCATTTCCCAAAATGTCTGCCGTGCTATCGGAAAGACGGTGGTTCACCAGTGCTATTTGGGTTTTCCCAGTTGCTAATAGTCTACACGGTTCGTTCAATGTGTGTTAATGTAAGGAAACTATCCCCCATTATTTTCCCATCTTTAGTGAAGTAACGGTTCTTATAACCAAACACACTGAAACCGAAATGAATAAGCCAAGCGCAAATCACCAGGATGTTATGTGGCGGGGGCGGGGTATATTCGCTTTAAATGGAAGATTATGGTGTAATTCCTCCAGCTTCCATATGGGGGAGGAGTGCCACATGTAGCCATTTTTTTTTATTCGGTGCTTTTTAATCGTCAGATACCTTTTGACATATGGTCACTCTGTACTTTTCTGTAATGGTAGATTAAGAGACGTATTTATTGTGAACTTTCCCATTAATCCTATTCTCAAAGATGTCTCACCCGCTACGCTCTAGACAACCGTAACATCTTTTCTCTCCTTCTCGTTTCTCTTTAGGGAGGTCACGGGATTCTAGAGAGTCCCCTGTATTAGGCCCGGCTCCTGAGGAGCAGGAGGAGGAGGCCTTCGATACCCCCACCATGTCGTTTGAATCCTTCCTCACATATGACGCCCCGACACCCACCAAGAAGAAGAAGAAACCCGGTAGCAGCGGTCGTCCCCCGACCCACATCCACACCCCCCCCCGTCCGCCCGTCCAGCCCTCGTGCGCTGCTCCCACCCCCACCAAGGAGTCCAAACCCAGCAAGGCCAACGGGAGCCGCAGCAAGAGAGCCGAGCAGGCCTCTACCCCGACGGCGACAACCCACGTGGCTGAGAAGCGCAGGAGGGTATGGTCACCTTTGCCCTCACGCGACCATGGCAAATGTCTGTGTTTCGTGGACTATACTTTTGTAAATTTTATGTGAAAATTGTTTTATTCCAGATGCTTTTAATGTTTTACCGTTCGTGACGTACAGTCCAAATTCTTTTTATTTTTAATAACCTGTTGGCCAGTTTTTGACCAAACACCTCTTCTGAACTTTTACCCAAGGTGGTGGATGTTGTGCCCGTGCTTCCGGATATCCCCATGCCAGCCTTCCCTGTCATCTATAGACCCCTGCCAACCATAGATCCCACGCCATTGTCTCCCCAGAGGCGCAAAGGTGTTTTTCTTATGTTGATTATTGTTGTTCTGGTTTTGGAAATAGAATTATAGTGTATATTCACAGGGGTTGTAGTATTTCGTGCATGTAAATGGCCCTGCTGAATCTACAGTGTTTTATGCTAGCGTGGCTTTTGGAAGTACACTTTGTGTGTTCTGGATTTGTCGGGACTTGTATTGCGGGTGCATTTGTCAGCCGATCGTGTTCTCTAGACCAGGCCTAAACCGGTTAGCTCTGGTTGTCAATCATTTCTCATGTTTTACTTTTGCTCTTTTCCTGCAGGCCCTGTGTCAAATGATGCAGAGGAGGATGCTGGCTTTACTGGGCGACGCTTCAACTCTAAAATGACGGTCTACTCAGGTTCAAAGACATCCTACCTGCCCAAGATGATGAGTCTGTATGAACAGTGTATAAGGGTGCTTCAAAACAACATCGACTGTGAGTGTCTCCCCCCCCCCCCCCCAGCATCAATGTTCATCAATGTGCTTGCTTAAAATATACGTATAGTTAATTTTTATTTTATTTTGTAACATCTCCCAAAGGAGAGCAGGCAAATAAATTGTCCACTTACTGCCTATATCTTATTGGCTGTCAACGTCAACGTCATAATGGTGGTTTGAATTGTAATGGCCCCTGATCCACTGGCCTACTATAAGAAAAAAAAGACCTGTCACCCCCTCTAACTCTGCTCAGAACATCCAGTGAGGGTGTCTTTCTCCCTGAGGACTTATTCATTCAGGACTTTTTATTGGAGGACTGATATTTATTTTCTGCAATGTATTGGAACCTGAGCTTCTGTTCATGGAATTGTCATGGAAAAGTTATATTTTCATTGTTTGTCTGAGAGACTGTTGACACACGTGTCTGTCACTGTGTAATGACACTGTTGTGGTATGTTTGCTTAGCGATTGATGAGGTTGGAGGCGTGCCCTATGAAATTCTAGAACCAGTACTGGAGCGATGCACGCCGGAACAGCTGTACCGCATTGAACAATGCAATCAGGTAGCATGCATACACACACCAGTAACTCCTTAGGTGACGAATAGAAATAAACACATTCTAACTGCTTTAGATATTGAATGGTGTATGGATGTATTTCATGACAAAACCTCAGCTTCTGTCTACGTCTAATTTTCAAATTAAGTCTTCAACAAAATACAGAGTTTATATGAGAGTTGCTTGACACCTTGTGCATAGTGGGAATCAATGCACAACAGTATGCATGACAGTGTGAATTTTGGGAATCAATGCACAACGGTATGTTTGACCTTCTGGGAATCAGTGGCCAGGCGTAGATGGGGTGGGAAGCGTGTCATTTCCAGTTCTCGAGGTAACCTTGAGGGAAAACATCAGGACGTTCTACTTTACACGTGTAGCATTTCGTAACCTGCTCGTTCTTCCTCAGTGTTTCACAGAGGAGTCGGATGAGCTCTGGCACCGCCACTGCCAGAGGGACTTCAAGCGCGAGACGCCCCAGGAGTACGAGTCGTGGCGGGAGATGTACCTGCGGAAGCACGACGAGCGTGAGGAGCGCCTGCGGATGCTCACCCAGAACATCAGCTCGGCTCACGCCAACAAGCCCAAAGGTGCCGTCTCAATGTCGCCTCTAGCTCCATGTGTTATGCTGCACTCGTAGCCGGGAGTTCCTGTTGAAATTGAAGGGGCACCGTGTAGAACCCTGCCTCAGTAACGCAACTTGCCTCCTCGTCTTCCCTTACCAAAACCAGACCCGGATAGTATTAGCGGGTTTGGAATGAGTACTGTGAGTAGTTATAGCAAGTGAAAGGAAATGACAAGTCAACACAAACTGATAGACAGACTGGTGGTCAATTCTATTTGATTGATTCAAATCACCTTCTATCAAAAGTTTATTTTGAAAGATCAACTGAAAACACTAACTGCTGATTGGTCGTTGGTCATGTGCTTAATGTGTATATACGTCGACATCGCCCCCTTTAACGTGCACAAACTGGTGTGCATTGTGAAGGAGCGCGTTTTCATCGCTGTCTTCTCCCCGGCAGGTCGACAGGTTAAAATGGCATTTGTGAACTCCGTCGCCAAGCCCCCACGGGACGTCCGCCGGCGGCAGGAAAAGTTTGGCACCAAGAGCACCTCAACCGCCAGCTCCACCGCCGCTGCCGCTCCCATCAAGTATGCGGACACCAGTGTGCACGTCCGACGCTGCGGGGCGCCGCTCGCTCTCCTTGTGGCCACTTCTCTGTATTTCTAGAGTAGAAGACGTTGCTAACGTGCCATTCAGCTTCATAAAGCCCCTTATATTTTCATCTACATCACAGCTCCCAAACCTTGTTCTTGTAGAGTTACCACCCTATTGTTTTTTTAGTCCAGCTATGAAAATGACGCACTTGATTCTGTAGTGGATCAAATGATCCAGATTTGCTACAATGTGGGTTGAGGCAAAAAACCTACTGGAGGGTGACTCTTGGGACCAGGGTGAAGAACATTTGAGACTGTATGTGTGTTATTGGAGCCATGTGTGACAGTAGGGGTATTATGAAGGCTACTAGCTCACATGGTGGGATCATGAATCATAATTCACAGGTTAACTAAATACTGAATCTACTGTTGGCTTTTGCTAAACTTTCAGGAGGATGCACAGCGTCAGAGATGCCAGAATAGCGAGTGGACCTTATATAAGACAGGAAAGACAAGAGATAGAATCAAGAGATTTTCCAGGTTTCAATCCATCAATGGGGTGAGGATGAAGAAGTGTAAAGAGAAAAGGCCTACAGAAATCTTTGTGAATCTGCAGGTCCCTAGTAGCTTTGTCATCCTCTCCCATTTACATATACAGAGAAACGTTTAATTAAATTCTATGTTAACCTATTTTGTACATTATATTGTTACCCGAATGTTTGAGAAATGCTAGGTCATGTGGGTTCAAGGATTCTGCGCCGGAGGATGAGTTGGAATGGGTTCATTCATTCTGACGCTTTTCTGCCAATTAGATTTTTCCGGGAGCCTGTGAGCTTCAGAGAATTTGTGCAAGCTAGACAGGAAAGGAATACGAGAACATTGTTCAGTCAGACGACAGGGTGAGGATAGTAGCTAGGCTAAATGAGCAGAGAAGAGTAAAATGACAATCCTCAAATGTTCATTGCATTGTTTTTTAAAGAATTTGTCAAAGGTGAAGCTCTGTGTCCACCCCTTTTAATAACATACATACATTGATACCGTACACTGAATGGTTCAACCGTCCTGTTTTTTTTTTTCCCTCCTGCGCAGAATAAGGCCAGCTGTGTCGTACAGCGCTCATTCCGCTGACTCCATTTACTCCTCTTCACACGACAGTCCCCCTGAAACCTTGCGCTCCTCAGGTCCCAGCAGTGGGGGTGGCCCCAGCCCCAACCCCAGCCCAAGAGACAACAGGCCACAGGTCAAAAGTAAGTATTTGTGGAGAAAGATGTGTGTTTTGGTTAAGATTTTACTCTAGGTTCTAGTTGGAAAAAGTTAGGTTTGATTAAAGAGTTTGTTTTCAAGTCTGTTTTCCGTTTTCAAGTCTGTTTTCCATTTTCTCTGATAAAAAGCATTGTCTGTTTGTCTTGCAGAAATCGCGCCTATGATGGCCAAAACTATCAAAGCTTTCAAGAACAGATTCTCCCGCAGATAGAGTGAGAGAGAGGAATGTGAAGATTGTAGGAGCTAAGCTCTTTTATTTCAGTGAATGATGGTAGTTTCTCCAACACCCACCTGAGAGATGTTTACCGTTATTTTACCATTTCTTAAATACACAAAGATATGAACTCTTTTTAACAGTTTTGAGAGACTCTGGGAACTCCCCCTCGCAAACAGACAAACAACAAACACACGTAGACCAACTTTGACATCAACGGCAAATCCAGTAATTTGTTACAAGTTCATGCTGCATCATACACTACAGTTGAACTCCGTCTCAGAACTAAGCTTTGTCATGTTACACATAAGTTATTTACACATCAAATTGCGTTGTGCTGCTACAGTCAGCATGTCTTTAAATACAATGGAGTAGACTTTTTATATTCCAGTGCATCCACGCTTTGTTTTCCTACTGTGTTCAGTGCTAAATCACTTGTGCATCCCTACTTTGATCTCGGTCACTGTGATGAGTGAAGAATGAAGTGAGTGCGGGAAGAGGAAAACACAAAAAGGGAGAAAGAGGAGAACGCAAGTGATAGGACCCTGCAGTTTCACTCTTCTGTATTTATTTTCAACTCTGGGACACCTGGCCCAAATGGAAGTGGATCAAATAGTAATTTTAATAGATTTTAATAAATGTTATATGGACATTTTTAATAAAATTGACTTTTTGCCCGTATTGATGGTCTCTTTAATTCAATGTGCACTGCTGATGTGGATTTGAAAGAGAATTATAATGCTCATATCTAGTAGCATTTGTGCAGAATTTAGTACATTTCGTATTCCACACACAATTTAGAACACAATAAGTAATTGTGAAACGCTAGAATTTAATACGGTATCATCGACAAAAGCTAATGGCAAAACGTTTTTCGGGGGTAAGATACCAACGGAAGTAGTTTCCCATTACGCACTGATAAAACACGGATTATACATGTACCTGCCATCTCATTCGTCCTGCGCAGGCCAATCAAAAGGGCACGTCGATGTTTTGCGTCTGTTTGTGTGTCTTGATTGGCTATTGCCGTACATGTGATTTTGAAACGTGTTCTCCAGAATGTTGTGGAATAGTGAAACCAGCCAACTCAGTCTGAAACAAACAACTTGGCTAACTAGTTGGAGAACACGAATAATTATTTTTGGATTTATGTTCATCTGAAGTGCGATATAAGGTAAAGAACCTGCGATGTCTGGTCACGGTCACGGTGGTCACAGCCACGGCTGCTGTGAAGATGAGCACGAGCCAGCGGAACGGGGCCTGGAGTATGCACTGTTCCAGCGCATTGACATCGAGAAACTGCAGTGCCTTAACGAAACTAGAGAAGGCGATGGGAAACTTGTTTTTAAACCGTGGGATCAACGAACAGACCGGGAGAAGGTTAATTGATTTTATGCACTCATTTTGCTTGCATTTTCTGACATTCTTAAGTCCTGTATCTTAAAACTCAGAGGAACGCAGCTGTGACAGCTGCCATTTTGGCTCTGCACAAAATCAAACAAATTTTTCCATGGCATAGGTACATTGATTTGCTGCTAAATAGAATTTGCAAGTAAAATGCCAAAGTCCCGTAAGAAGTAATAAATACGCATTCTCTTTTACTTGTGTATGTGTACGTTTTACAAATTGTGCTCAACAGTTAGGCGTTTTATCTTCTATTAGTCAACGCTTTTCTAATAGCCATTTAACTGCCTAACGATTAGCTGATGTAGTAGTTATCTCCCATTAATGATCTTGAAACGCTCTCTATCCTTTGCAGTTTGTGGAGAGTGATGCTGATGAAGAACTCCTGTTCAATATCCCGTATGTAAATACCTACTTTATACTCCTTTTAACATTTTGCGCTCAGCTGTTTTGACATAATACCCTTGTTTCATTGTATGTTTGTGCAACAACCTTTTTTCTCAGGTTCACAGGAAGTGTCAAGCTTAAAGGAATCATAATCGCGGGTGAAGATGATGAATCACATCCTGCTGAAATGAGACTGTGAGTGAGTACTGTGCTTTTCAGAAAACCCTTTCAGTATGGATTGTGGAATGGCATTACGCCAGTGCAGCGTAATAAAATTTGATTCAACCGCTTATTACTCACAACATCTTGTAGGTACAAGAACATACCCCAAATGTCCTTTGATGACACAGGCAGAGAGCCTGACCAAGCATTCCGTCTCAATAGAGATCCACTGGCTCAGCTAGAATACCCAACAAAGTAAGACCAGTGTAAATATAGTATGTGAACTATCTCTGAGTGTCCATGAAACCTTAAACCCACAACCTTTAATTTTTTCAGGATTGCCCGTTTCTCCAATGTTAATCACTTGTCAATTCACATATCACGGAATTTTGGGACAGAATCCACAAAGATCTACTACATTGGGCTGAGGGGGGAGTTCTTTCAAGTAAGTTCAACTATAAGAACTACCTCCAGTACATGATCTTATCCATTTCCAGTACGTGGTCCTGTATAGCTCTGATGGTTTAAAAACAGTTTTCTCTAAATGTGTACAGCCGTTTCTATGTTGATGTTTCACCTATGTTTCAGAATGTCCACTGTTTTTTTTTTTTTAATTTAATGACTAAAAACCCAAATTTCTTTTTCCAGGCTCACAGACATGAAGTGACCATCTGCAACTATGAGGCATCTGCTAACCCGGCAGACCATAAAGTCGAGAGCCTCATCCCACAAACAAATTTCATCGCCTAAGTAGTCTAAGGGGTGGAACACTGTTGAGATTGAGCTTGAAGTGTAATGGTGCATATTTTGGCTCATGTCTTTTGAGGTTTGACAGTGACTGACAGTGAATATCCATGTCAAGTCTGGATTTGTTAAGATATTACACTTATTGTTTGATAATAAAGAGTGGAGGCATACATTGTTTTTCTTGTTTGGTAAAGTAATACATCTAAGGTAATTTGTTGGGAACACAGTGATAATGGGTCTAGAGTATCCTAATTATTCTTCAAAAATAAGGCTTCTCAATTGGTGAATAGCAACCCAAATTTGAGTCCATACCTTTTTGTACGTTCTTCATCCAAATTATGAGCAATGCAGATCTGGTCACAATGAAAAAACAGGGATCATTGCTGAAATGTATTGTCAGTCTAATGTAACCAACTAATTTTTAGTCATCCTTTTGGCAACAATGTGCAAAATAAATATTGAATTGTGATGGAGATGGCCTGGTTCAGTTTGAGGCCTGAGGGTAAACCAGTTGAGATTCACCGATCAAGATATAGACACTGGTAGCGACATAGTGGTGTTATGAGTTTATTTCAGTGAACTGGAATGACACCAGACATTTCCCCTACATTTCCCACTCCAGTTTTTTTTTCCAAACTCAATTGATTAGATTAAATCCATATACCAAACCCTGTTAACTTGAGGTTTACGTTGATTACTATACCTCACATATATTTTTTTGACTTTTACCAATCACAAAAACGAATTCATGATTTAATTACATTATTAAGGCAGTGTGACTTTTGGAGCAGCAGCCTGTTGCAGGAAGTGATGGCGTTCTCCCACATATGGAGAAAAGAGAAATGTTGTAACATTAGTCCAAAAAATGCAATTGTTTATGCTTTTTAGATTTTGAGACTTTTATTAATGCACATTTTTGTTTGACTATAAAATAAAATTAATATTCAGTATTTTGCATTATGTATGGAAAACTGTGCATTCATTAATGCCTTAAGACCTACTTTGTACACATTTGAGTGATTATAAGTATTAGTAAATGTCAGTTTCTGGAGTCATGGCGAGGGTGTACGTTAAGTGCAAGCACGGGGAAGGGCGTGGATATGATGACAACATTTTCGGTGAATCTCCGCCCATCTGTTAACCAGTAGCGGAAGTTCCGTTGAGATTCTGGGACAGCAAACGGTGAGTGTAAGAATCTGTTTTCCGCGATTTTACAATTATTCGGTTACCCCGTCCGAACCGAACCCGGTCTATTGATTACGGTTGTGGTTCTGTGGGATCGGGAAGTAATGTATTCGAATACATGGTCAAACGTACCACTTTTGTCAACAGAACCAAGTTTATAAGGAGCGGGTGGCAATGTACTGACAGACAATACCATTATACCGTAATGGTTTGGTCTGTGATTAGCGTGCTATGCTAGCAAGTAATTGTTAGGCTGTGTAGGCAACTAATAGCTAGCAAGCAGAAAAGAATTAAGCTGCTGGTTTGTAGGGTGTAGCTAGCTTTTCCGTAGCTGGCGGCTTTGCACGTATAACCAATAATCCGAGTTTTTCTCATCGGGAAGCGAGGTAACATTTTTCTTAGCCCCCATTGTTGTTTCTTCATTCCCACCCTTTCCTCTCTTTCAGCTACCTGGTAGTTGTAGCCTGTCCGTCGGCTGCGTTAGTTAGCAAAGTAGGTACTGTCTAAACCACATAGCGGTAGTTTATGCCACAGATTATCTATGTGCTATTGTCACATGTTTATGTCAAGTGGAAGTGTTATCGAATTAAATAAACATGAAAATATAACCGCTTATGACTGACATACTGCATTGTTATAGCCAGAATACATTCAGCTACCTAACAACATGCAAAGCTTTGTTTCTGATTGAATACCGACGGGCTGCCGCAGTCTATAATTTACACCCCGGGTGAACCTTACAACAGGGCCTCCCATTGAGAGCTACTGAGCGGAAATTTAGACTGCAGGAATACGGTAATACATGGCCATGGTGGGCCTTTATTTTTACGTCAATTACTACTGACCAAACAACATTTGTGTTCGCCAGTTTTATAAGTCAAATGGGAATTTGAAACTTGTCCACCCGATAGCGCATGAACGTCAATATTAGTATCATAGGAAGTAAGAGAGAAAGAATGAGGACAACGTAAGTGTATTTCAATTCCGGTTTAGCCATTTACACACTGCAGGATCATTGAAAATCAAGGCCGTTAGGAACTGAGAATCTGAGGATGTTTGCATGCCCTGCAAACACAACTACAGGCTGTTTAAGTGATGGCATAAAGTCAAATATTACCCTGGCATGCAGGAAAGCCCCCACTTTGTGCCATTGATGCTAGTACTATTATACAATGATGTTTTGCTTCAGAACATATCTAACAGAGGAGAGCCCATCAGCATATGGTTTTTCAAAAGATATACTAAGGCATTGGAATTTACAATATTAGCGTCCTACATTTTAGTAACACCTTCCCCAAACCCCGGGTGGGAATATGTCCCCCAACCCCAAGCTCATCAACTCAGCTACATGGTAACTGGGATATAGGTCTGGTGGATCCACATGTACCAAACACATTATCGGTAGATAGCAATTTGGCTGATTTGAGGCACCTAAACTTGAACCAAAGGATCTATACATCACATCTTGCTTATGGCGTAGTCCCTTATTTAAGATGGACCTTTGGCCTTCTGAATTGTGCAATAACTGACATTCAGTGACAAGGAAACAAGGCAACAGCACAGAGCATGCGTTTCATTGCAGGGCACATAGTATTTGCGACGCGTGAAGCACAACCCTGTTCATTCTTATTGTGGAACCTGTCGTTCTTATTCCCCTGAATTAGCTTTTTTCTCCTTTTGCTTCCTCTAAGGGCCCTTCATCGGGTGGGATACTAGCTAGGCCTAACTCTGTGTATAATAAAGTTTTATACAGTAGCCTCTTCTTGTCCATTCCTCCCCCATTGTTTCTTTCTCTCTTGCTCCCCTCATCCGTTTTGTTGTTTAATCTCCCTTAACCCGACACTAAAGGAATTAAATGTTGTCTTTGAAAGCAATGTGCTCTAGCTAGCCGCTACTCCAGTATCAGTGGTTAGGGTTAGGGTTGCCTTTTCGGTTAATAACATCACGGCATTTAGTTAATGAGTTTTCGAACCTGCTGACGGAAAAGATTCCTCTCAGTCTCATTGGTTCAAAAGCGTCCCTAAACGGTGGCGCGTTCGGTTCTTTTGTCCTCACGTCTGTCTTCATGCTGAATGGCTGTATTGATAACCAGCCATTCCCCTTCTAGCACCCCTTACAGTGTATGTGTGGCAACAACATGTCTGTGCCGCTGCTCGACGAGGCCGTGACGGTGTCTGGGACAGAGAAGGTGACCGCTGCGGTGAGAGACGAACACCCAGAGACGAACACCCACCCCATAATGTAGCGGCCATATTTCAGATTCAATGCGAGGCCACAGGCTGCTGTTCCCAAGCTAATTTGACATGGCCACACAGCCCAATCAGAAGAAATATCTGTTTAAAAAAAGAAAAAAAGCTTTCAGTTGGTCTGCAAGCATTTGTTAAGTGAATACCAATTAACAATCATGTTGTAGAGAATTATATCTTTTACACTACAATTTATTTTCTTATTAGAAGGCAGCAATACATAAGCCTGGAATGTTGGAATTGATTCTCTGTTTTTGCTGTTGAACATGATTTACTTCATGATTTAATTCATTATGCAAATAGCATATGGTTGCTATTATTATTGTTATGTGTGGTTCACCTTGCACCATTACCCAAGACAAAACTGTCCATCTTTTTATCTCCACCCCAGGTGATCTTCCTTCATGGTTTGGGTGACTCAGGGTGAGTTTCCGTGTTATGCTCTGTGTAAACCATTCTGTGTAATGGCTTGGGCTAATCCGTGCCGAGTGGAACTCTTCCTCTGAATTCATTTCTTTCACTTCCTCTGTCAGGCATGGCTGGGCGGAGGCCATGACGGCTATCCGACTGCCACATGTAAAGTATATTTGCCCCAACGCGTAAGTCTCTTGGGTCTTTCCTATTTACTGACTTTGTTGTTCTGCTTCAGTCTGTCCTTGTCTTCTTATTTCCAATTCACTGTTTTGCCCACAGGCCCAAAATCCCAGTCACGCTTAATATGAAGCTTACTATGCCCGCATGGTGAGTCGTGTTGCATTAAGATATGGAAGATATGTACTTTAAACGTCAGTGGAAAACAGATTTGCATTTGTAACAAGTTAAATTTCCTCGACCTGCAAAAGGACCCCCTCAGTTTACTTTGGGCACGTTTGATGTTTAAAATATGTGTTAAATCGACTGCCCGTGGATTTGTACACTTCTGTAGGTTTGACCTAATGGGTCTCAGCCCAGATTCCCCGGAGGATGAGGCTGGCATCAAAAGGGCAGCGGAGACCAGTGAGTTGGTTAGGAAAACAGCGGTGCCATGCCTGCGCCGTATAAAGCACTGTGCGATGCCTATTAATATCAAACCAACCTCAGTTCACAAAGCTTTAGCTATTAGCCAGCTGGCCATTCTGAGCCCCAGATATGCGTTTAGTCTCTGTGCTCATTTTTCTCCACAGTCAAAGCCATTATTGACCATGAGGCAAAGAACGGGATACCTGCTAATCGCGTGCTGCTTGGAGGGTTCTCTCAGGTGAGGTCACCGAATCGCTCTGAATGCTTTGTGCCAATGAGTAAGTACAGTAATTAGCATTGTACAGGCCCAGGCTTAGGCCGCATATCATTTTTCAGCAGCAGGCAGCAGCTGGATGTACAACCTGGGAACAGGAAGCTCGTTTTTATAGGGTGTTACCTCCTATTGATTGGGGAACTTTTGTTATTAAAGAACCATCTCAGTTTTTTATGTAAATAACATGTTATGACATGTTTTTTCATTAAATTTTTTAAGATAAGCTATCCTGACCAGCTATTACCTTCATTGGTTCCATGCACAAAGGCTCCATTAACACCGTGTCATTTCTCAAGCTCTTATGGTCATTAGACCGGCCTTTAAATGTTGTACACATGAAATTGTGATGGTCCGAAATGGATCTGCATCATTTTCAATTGTGTGTAAGGCTAGTGTAAATTCCTGCGCTTGCATATAAGTTTGCATGTTACGTGTGTATTTGGGCGTGACGACGTGTACCTTATAAGTGGGTATTGGGGCACTACCACACTTACATTTACTTCAGTTAAGTTTTTGCATATTCTTTTTATGAAATTACATCAATCTTGTATCTCTTCAAACCGGTTGGATACATTGACTTGAAATAGTATTGTCACCTTCCCTTGAGATATTTACAGTTATCCAAACGCGGACTTGGTGTATTGAAACATACACAAAACCCTGACTTATTTTGAAGTAGATGAAATAATCCCCTGTGGAAGAAATACATGGTGAAATAATGCAAAGAGCTGTGTTTTGTCACTAGGTTTAATGTGGTCTATGCCGTGCAATTTGTGTCTATTTTACTTTGTTTTGGGTTGTGTTGGCCTGATCGTATATACATTATCATATGTTAGAAGAGAATATGTTTCAAAACACTCATGTGGGTGCTACCATTAGTTTACGGGAGGTTTCAGAGGCAAACAACGCTTAACCTCCCTTGTTATTGATTATGTTGTTAAGTTAGTAAGTTTAGTTTTACTCTTCTTTCTTTATTCTTGGTTCGTTCATGGTTTTTCTTAATCGTGGCATTATCAAGATGACTGTTATAAATTTCACCACAGTATTCTGGTTTTGTATACTAGTTTAAATGCAGAATCTCCCATCACAAACACTGAGTCTCCCATCATCAGCCAATAATACACTATGGGAAATTACATGCATTTTTGCCCACCTTAAATGAAAGAATGTAAAAGGACAAAGTATTGGCCTGTCCACTATTCACAAATCTAGTTGAGATTGCTTTTCATTTTATCAGTTGTGCACAGATCTAAATCTGCCGGTTTGTCATTATCAGTAAGATATTTTAAATATTTATTCTTAGCTTTTGATAGCATTGGTTAGTCTGAGCATCTATATTTTTATTGAAGTCACTGATCGTCTCTTGTTGTTTTTTTTTAAATGTCTATTAATGTTACAGCAAAGGTAGACCAAAACATGATCCTAGTGATTATACAATCTTGAGTTGTCTTTTCTTAAATTAAATGGCCAAAAAGATCATTGTGCTCGTGCCTTTTTTTTTTTTGGGGGGGGGTGTGTGGGGGGGGGGTATAGGATTTTTTGGGGTGTATAGGTTAGCTGAAGGATAGAGCGATTTGTGCGCCCCTTACTTTTCCCTTACATGTTTTTCATGATGCTTCTGTGGCATTCATTTTTAGGAATCTTTAGAGTTCTACTACCAGTAGGTAAGCTGAAGGATAGAGCGATTTGTGCGCCCCTTACTTTTCTCTTACATGTTTTTCATGATGCTTCTGTGGCATTCATTTTTAGGAATCTTTAGAGTTCTACTACCAGTAACTTAACAGTGCATGTTCTTATGTACAGGTAGTTTCTGTACAAATAATGCATGTGCTTTGAATGAATGGGGATTCGACACCTCTCAGCACTTAGCACTGAGTAATAAACATGCAGGTCGAGAAGAGATGGTTATGGTGAAGACATTTTCACTGACCATTTGCATATTCAACTTAAAATTTTATGTCACCCCATTTACTGGTTGCTCAACAGTTTCCGTACTGGCAAAAGGGACAGTTTATGGGGGATTTTCCGTTAAATATCTTTTCCCCTCGTTAAACCCTAGTTGCATTGAATGGAAAAAGGGTCCAAATCTCGAATAGTGTTTTTATTGGTAATAAACTGACGCTCATCAATTCTGTTTTACTTTCAAAGTGAAAATGTATTACTACAAAAAAAACAGTTTCACCTAAACTTAACCATAACTTTAACTGACACCAGTAATCTTACCGTAAAATGGATTGGAATAAATTGGAGCACACACACACAGGTTTAAGAGTTGTTGGTGCTGGTTTGGATTCCTAAAGAGTAGCCCGTCTCTGGTGGGGTTCTGACCACGAGGCCGCTGACCTCCACCACCGATGCTTTCTAACCTGTGTTGGGCATGCGAACTGGGAACCGAGCCCCCTTGGGTCTTCACACGTTCTGCCCTCTGTCTCTCCACTTTCTGTCCCAGGGTGGGGCTCTGTCCTTGTATACCGCCCTCACAAGTCAGCAGCAGTTAGCAGGCGTGGTCGCTCTCAGTTGCTGGCTACCACTTCACAAGAGTTTCCCTCAGGTACATTTTCATTGCTTTCTTCTCAGACCCCCCCCCCCCCCCCCCCCCCCGTACAGTCCTCTCCATCCCCAGAAACTTCCAAAGTTTCTTTTTATCACTGTGATGGTTTCCGAAACGTGTGTGGATCCCCCTCTTTTGGCACCTGTGTTTATGAACAAACTGAAGCTGATTCGCTGGTCGAAGCGGGTCTTGACCTTGTTGATGCTCGGTTGTGCCCAACAGGCGTCAAGTGCCAGTGTGAACAAGGACATGCCCATACTGCAGTGTCACGGGGAGATGGACCCCATGATCCCAGTGCAGTTTGGGGCCATGACAGCCGAGAAGCTCAAGGTCATCGTCAACCCTCAGAAAATCACCTTCCGAACTTACCCAGGAGTCATGCACAATTCCTGTCCTCAGGTAAAGGGGATTTTGCCCTGCGTGTGTGTGTTCAACTGGTTTTCTAAAAGTGCCTGTTTACCGAGTTGCTTTCATGTTTGTTTAAGAGCCTTTTTGCTTTGCAGGAGATGGCAGCGGTGAAGGAATTCATTGAGAAGCAGTTGCCCCGAATCTGACCTCACCCTAACCCTACTGTGACCCTTAGACACTGACCTCTCACCTCTGACTTGCCATTCTCACACAGGAAACAGCCATTAACAACGCCCCCTCCACACGTACACACGCACACACATATAGATGAACAAACTTCCACGTAACGCCACCATTTTCCTTGTTTTCTCATTCATACCTCATTCCATAAAAAAAAAAAATCTGCATTCTGAACTCTCTGTTCATAAAATCATTTAACCCATTTGGCATGTCTTCTCTTTTTGAAGGAGTACCACTGATTCACACTTTGCATTCCCCCTGGGATTATTTCCTCTCACACCCATTTAACCCATATGCCCCCCCCCCTCATCTTCTGCCCCCCACCCAACATTTCTGCGTGTGTCAGTGAGTCAGGTTCTGAGCCCGGTAGATAGGGGGTGGGCTACTCCGGCCCCTGGATGCCACCCAGTGTTTCGAGAGGCGGACCTAGTGGAGAGTGTGGGTTTGGCAGCCTGCGGTCCTGTTCCACGGACCCCGAGGTCTGGTGCTGTCTGGAGTGACTCCGGTTGCAACGCTCCACTGCATACCGTGGAGGTCACGCCCCAGACCCAGCACCGACTCCCCTCGGCTGCTGCCACTGTTATACCTGGGGGCCACTGTTATACCAGGGGGCCACTGTTATACCTGGGGGCCACTGCTTTGGCTGATTTGAAATATCTGATTTTATAAATAACTCAATTCAAATAAAGGACAACATCATTCACTTTTGCCACCATTTTCTGTTCTTTACTGCAATTTAGGGCTGTTGATGTTGATCAATTGTTCATTTTATATGATTTCATATTGTGTCCAGTGTATGGACCATGATTCAAGTTAATCGTCTAATTAACAGTTTTGACTGAAATACATGGAAATGTTTAATACACCTGAACAAACTTAGGCTTTAAAAATGCAATATTTTCAAGTCTTTTGTCAGCAAAGCTTAAATGCGTTTGAAATTTGGTAGCACAACGCGTGGTACCAGGACCAGCACTAGAAATGTATAGACAGAACTTGACTCATTTGAATGCAGTACTTCCCAGTCATTCTCTCAGCATCTTGCATTTGACCAGTGAGCCATGTTTCATTCCCCTGTGTTCAGCAGAAATCAATTCCAACTATCACGCTTGAATTGTCCTTTATACTGTTAAGCAGAACTATTTACTGATTTGACAACTTGCAGGCATCCACTAATAAAGCATCAAAGGTCAGTTAACTGTATTTCACCTCCTAAAATGGTTATACACTGTCTTTGATAGACAAAAAGCTCTTATTAATTCAAGGGTGTTTTTTTAAACAGCATTGATCTTTAACAACTCATGGAGCTTGGGCGTAGGAATTTTAACTGCGGAGTCAGTGTGCTAAAATCAGGTGTTCTGTATTCTTTCCTTTTGTGAATGTTTTCTCTCTTTATGATTACCTATTCTGTATTACTGAAACCTAATTTAAAATGGTGGACATTGGATAATTAAACATCTGTATTGATTGTTGTTCCGCTATTTAATGAATGTCTCCTTCTTTGTCTTATCACAGCTTTCCATATGTCATCCTCCTTGACCGACTCATCTGTCGTTACTTTTTGCATGTATTAGTAGTGGGTTGCATTTTATATGGTTTTATTTGTGTTAATTTCTCTGTGTTACTTTCACTTTCATCCTTTTTTGCCTTCCAGTCCCATATGTTTATACCCTGACTTCCTTTGAGACAGGGATGAATGAGGTGTCTATTGTATGTAATCCTGTATTTTGTCATTGGTTGAGTTTTTACAGTTGTGACATAAGGATTTTTCATTTTGTCTCCGTTTGTTTGGTCATCTCATCTTCGTGTCGGTTTATTTGACTTGTTAAAACATGTTGAGTGACCGTTGGTCCCTCAGGTTATTGTAAGACACCTGTATGTGGAATAAATGATGCAAATAACAACAGTACATTTGCGTAGCGCATATTTATTCTGGCATGTGATTGAGATACTTATATTTCTATTACGCAAACTATAAATTGCAAGTGATCAGTGATGTCGTTGCGCTGTTAAAAGCATATATATATATTGCCTGGAGGAACGAGGAAAAATCTCTTAAGAGAAACTGTATGATCGCTGAATGAGAATATAGAAGGTTGGAAATACAAGTGCATTTTTAAAATAGAGGACATTGATTTCTTCTGTTGGGCCAGGTAACAGCTTCAACAATCAGATAATTCTTTGTCTATTCTGTTTAATATTTTTTGCAATATGTAGAGTCACAGTAAAATGTGTATAAAATGCCCCTTGACAGCATCATTAGAAGACATTATTTTTTGTTACTGGTAGGCTGATGATATGGTGTTTGTTTCTGTATCTCCTGATGATTTTAGCCCTATTGACTCTTGATGAAAGAACTTTTACTGCAATTAAACACAGATAAAGCTGGTTTTTATTTTTGCCAAGGCCCAAAGTAAGAAACCTACAAGACCGTTTTACTCAGTTGGTGTGTCCGGTTTAGACTTTATTATTTTATAATTTCTTTACGTACATGTGCCTTATTTAGTGACTTCATGCAGTGACTCCTTCGATCCCTTTTACCTGTTATGCACTTTGAAATGCATTGTGCTATAAAGTTCTAATTTGATATAGGTCTACATCGCATGTTAAAAAGGAGACTGTAGTTATTGATCAATTGGTTTTATGTTGTTTTCAGGAAGGTATCTATTATATTTCTCCATTCAATCATATTCTTCAATGCCTACATTTTGATTTGCGGTAATAATTTATTTGCCATTGAGAAAGGTTTCAGAAAGTAAAGTCAAGTTTACCTTAAGAAACACAGGTTGGGTAATGCAACCCTTTGCAGCACTGCTTTCTTATGCTAAAGTAAGCACATTACGTAGACATACACTGAACAGAATATAAACGTAACAGTCTAAATTATTAGGGCCTAATCTGTGGATTCCCCATGAATGCAAATACAGATGTCTATCTTCTGGTTACAGATACCGTAGGAAAAAGATATAGGCATGGGCAAATGAGGTACCCTGGGACTTTTGACAGTTGTGATCAATTTCTTTTATTTTATATTTCAATACAACTTTTTTCATAAAAATATTTCAATGTTGCATTCAACCAAAATGTTGTTTTTAATCCGGAACTATTTATTAGTTATCGTCATGTCAATTCCACTGAGGACATGAACACTGGCGATTTATGGTAGAGAAATAATACAATTGTCTGGCAACTTTTCTGATGGACATTCTTGCAGTCAGTATGGCATTTACATGCTCCCTTTAAAATTTGAGACATACAGGGCATTTTACAGTGGCCTTTTGTTGTCGCCATCTGTTGCACTGAACATTCTGTTTAATCAGCTACTTTCAGGTGGATGGATTTATTGGCAAAGGGGAAATGATCATTAACAGTGGTGTAAACCCATTTTAGATTGTCCCACAACTTAGGTATGTAAACTGTAAAACGTAACATTTTAATATAATTGGCAAAGATGCGGGATGACGCAATAACAATAGTGTGAGTGCATTATTACCACTAATGCAAATATACTGTCAGGAGTTCCCCGAGCAACGAAGAGAGCATAATCACTTTGGGATCCTCTATCTCCTATTAGTAACTAAAGTAGTCTTGTCAATTCTGTATACAATTCTGTTAAAAATTCTGTTTAAATTTTTCCAAATTTAGAATGGATTTCAAATAGGACTGAGTGTATCACAGAAGTGACATGTTCAAGGAACCATTGCTCATTTCAAAACAATTCTGTGTATTATCACTGAGACAAAAATACAACTTTGTTTATAGAGAATTCAATGTTTATAAAAAGTATTAAACAAAATGTAATTCAAATGTTGTTTTTTACTACATATCTTAAAAAGCAAAACAAAACATCATCAAGGAACTATTTTTAATAAAAGATTTCAAAAAAGAGTCATCAATAAACACTAATTATTGAAGCAGAAAAAATAATTATGAAACAATAGTAATAAAAGGTTCTGCCCATAGCACTGAAATGCTGCTGTGTATGACACAACAAACACTACAATGTAGCCATATAGATCAGGTTGTTTTGTCACTTGGGGATAATTGAATACATGCAATACTGAATAATTGTAATAATAGATGGTATGATTTTTACATTCACAATATGTTCTCTTCCTCTTCTTCAAGCACTTTTCTGCAACAGCAGCAGCGGCATAGCCACTGCAACGCTTGACTAAAACGATGTGGAGCCACTTCGGTTCCCACTATGCTAATCTGAGCATCTTCTTTTACTGTGTGCTCCTCTGATTGACCCTGGAGCTCCATTAATGAACTGGAATATGTCATGTCCACTGTTGTCTCCTCTGTTACTTGACTAATTTCTGTCATCATACTGTCCTCCACTATTGTTGACTCCTCTTTCAACAATGGCCGCTTCTCCTTGATGGTTAATGTGACTATGGTTTGGTTACATTTGTCACTTGTTTTAACTGTTTCTGTCTTTTTGTCCATATCAACCTGTAGTCTCTCAATCTCCCTGAGCATCTCCACTTTTAACATTTGAAGCTCCTGTTCTTTCTGCTGAAGCTTACTCATACCTCTGTCCCACTCTTTTTGAAGAGCTCGGCTACCTCTATGCGACTCCACCTTCAGGTCCACAAGCTCTTCTTTCCCTCTTGATATTCTTGTTTTCTGTACCAACTCATGGTTCTGAATCACTGCCAGTCTTTCCTGCAGATGTTCTTTCATTTCATGGATTCTGCGCTTTATCTTCTCAATCTCTTCCCTTTCTGTCTGAGCCTCTTGGTGGATTTTTTCCAAATTCTCTCTGTTCGAGATCCCAGTATGGGCTGCTGCGGTTGTCAGTTTAAGGAAGCCCTCACGTTCTACAGTTAGGTGAGTGGAGTCTATGACTTGACTCTGCACTGTCTTCAGTTCCGGCTCCACTGCCCTCCTCATTTGCAGATCCGTCTCTTGGGCTCTCTGTCTCAGCTCTTCTTTGGCAATCTGTATCTCACCTAGGATCTGCTGCAGTGCCTTCTTGCCTCTCTGTATTTCCACCATGTTGTTTTCAATCTCTTTTTTCTGTTTATCTACTACAATCAGAAAGGACCGCTCTTCTTCTTCACCTGTCTTTTGTTTCAACAGTCGAGGTTTCTCCATTTCAAGTTCTCCCCCCATCTCCTCAGAAAATGTTTGAGTTGCAGAATTCACCTTCTCCGAAGTTTGCTCTGCTTTGTTCATCTCTTCTGAATGCATTTGCGTTGCAGCATTTGCATAGCATCGTTTGTCTTCAAATTTGGTTTTGTGTACATATTTCTCTGACTCTAGCTTTACCAGCTGGAGCTCCTTCTGCATGTCTCCAGTTTCTTGCTTCATCCCTGCCATTGGCCTTATTTCTTTATTCCCATCCATCTGTGTGCTGCGTAATGCCATTATAGTTTCTCTGGAGCTAAGAGTGTTTGTATCCGTTGAAGATTGCTCCAAGGTTTTCATAATCCTCCACTCCACATCATCATTTGAACATTTCCAGTAACCTTCTGGATCCTTTTCTCTATGGATCTCAAAACTAATCTTTTTCAGGCTTTCTGCCAAATTAATTTCATGCATTTTCTCTAAGCTGTCTTCAGTGGGCTCTGTCTGTGATTCAACCTCGTTCTTTAAAACATCGTCCTTCACCAAAGCGGTTAGTTCCATGATTTTATCCATTTCATCCCTTTGCCTTTCCAAGACAACATTCCTGAGGTCCAGTTGTTTCTTTTCCTCAAGTATACCTTCCTTTATCTCATCAATTTCTTCTTTCTGTCTGTACAGATCAACTTGAGTTTGTTCCAACTTTGTCTTTTTAAAATGTAATTCCTTTGTTTGGATTGCAATCGGCTCTGATATTATTTTAGCATGAATCTTTTCAAAGTTGTCTGTCATTCTCTTGACATTCTCCCTCATTCTTTGCTCGTCTTCTTTCATTTCAGCCATCCTCCTATCTGTTCGATGTCTGTCTCTCGCAATCTCTGCCATTTTCTTTTCCAATTCTGCATCAGTTTTTATGTTGTCATTTTTCATTTGTATTTCCTTCGACTGATGTTCCATATCAATTTTAGTTTGCTCCAAATTATTTTTCTCGCTGGATATCAGTACTTGAATGTTCTCTAATTCTTGCTTTTCTCCCTCAATCTTTGCATTCATTGATTCAACGTCAGCTTTCTTTGTCTCAATATCCTCAAGGATATTGGTATTGTCACGTTCTTCCCTCTCTCTTCCCATGTCAAACTTCCATTGTACCAGTTCACTCTTCTCTTTTGTTAGCAAATCCTTTATGTGTTCTGTTTCTTGTTGTTTCTTCTCCAGCTCAGTTTTCAGGAATTGCAGCTCCTCTGTCTGTCTTTGGTTCTCTGTTACCAGCCTTTCATGTTCCTTTCTTTCCAAATGGATTTTAATTGCTTTTTTGTCAAGCTCCTCTTTCTTTCTTTTGGTATCCTCAATAAGATTTTCTAGATAAATTGATTTGGCTTGTACTCCCTTCTTGGTCTGATCCAGGTCAATCTTTTCATTTTGAATCTTGAGTTTTTCTTTATTAACTTCGTCCCTTTCCTTTTCCAGCTCTTTCTTTTTGTTATTGATATCTTCGCTTTTACGTTCAATGTCTTGTCTTTGTAGCTGTATTTCTGTGTTGATTTGTTCCAGATGATCTTTCATCTTGGTGATTTCGTCCTTCATTCTTTGCTCTTCCTCTTTCAGTTGAATCATGCACTTTTCTGCTTCATCTTTTTTAGTTTCTGTCTCAGCCATTCTCCTTTCCAGCTCATCCAAATCACCTGCCATCTTGGTCTTGGCGTTGTCAATTTCTTCCTTCTCTCTTTTCATGTCAATCCTTATTTTGTCCGGTTCAGTCTTTTCTTTTGTTAGCAAATCCTTTATGTTTTCTGTTTCTTGTTGTTCTTTCTCCAGCTCAGTTTTCAGGATCTGCAGCTCCTCTGTCCGTTTTCTGTCCTCTGTTACCAGCCTTTCATGTTCCTCTTCTTCCAAATGGATTTGAATTGCTTCTTTGTCAAGTTCCTCTTTCTTTCTTTTGGTTTCCTCAATAAGATTTTCTAGATCATTTGATTGGGTTTGTATTCCCTTCTTGGTCTGATCCAGGTCAATCTTTTCATTTTGTATCTTGAGTTTTTCTTCATTAACTTCGTCCCTATCCTTTTCCAGCTCTTTCTTTTTGTTATTGATATCTT
>JACXGK010004755.1:0-25755 GCA_016801125.1 Novumbra hubbsi
ACCAAGACAGGAGGAGCTACAGAAGTCCAGATGGGCAGTTAGAATGAGGCTTACAAGTCAGTCATATGATGAGTCATCCAATCACGTACCAAGACAGGAGGAGCTACAGAAGTCCAGACGGGCAGTTAGAATGAGGCTTACATGTCAGTCATATGATGAGTCATCCAATCACGTACCAAGACAGGAGGAGCTACAGAAGACCATAAGGGCAGTTAGAATGAGGCTTACATGTCAGTCCTATGATGAGTCACCCAATGACGTACCAAGACAGGAGGAGCTACAGAAGTCCAGACAGGCAGTTAGAATGAGGCTTACATGTCAGTCATATGATGAGTCATCCAATCACGTACCAAGACAGGAGGAGCTACAGAAGTCCAGACGGGCAGCTCAGCTTGATTCCAAAATGATCTATAACATCTTTAGTCTTTGGTTACTAATATAATAATATAATATTATAATAATATAACGTTTACTAGGATGTCTAGACGGGAAATGTTATATATCTGGTTGCGTTGTATGGATGTTGAACAGGGATTTCGAGATCATCTAAGTTAGCATCCAGTCCCTCACGTTACCTTCTCTTCACTTCCTCCAGCGGGGGAGGGGGACTGAAGAGGGACGAGCAAGAAGGAAGACAGGGAAAAAACACAAAACAACAAGGGAGGGGGGGAGGGAGGGAGAGCAACAGAAGGAGTAAAAAAGAAAGAGACAGGAGAGGGAGCAAGACAGAAATGAAAATGTGGAGAGAGAAAAAGGGGAGGAATGTAGGGGGGTAGAGAATGAAGAAAAAAAAAGATCCCAGCGATGACTCATTGCTTTGGCTGGTTTTCCGCAGTGCTTGGGCATAACGGGCATAATGCAGGAAGGAGCAGGGAAGCACCCAGAAAGTGTCTGGGCATAACGGGTAGAGTGCAGAGATGCCTAGAGGCACCTCCACGGTCAGGCCCTGACTGTGGCCCCAAGGTGTATAGAGATGCCTAGAGGAACCCCAGCCAGGACCTGGCAGGATCCCCCCACAATGTGCGGGCTCCCGACCACGCAACCTGGAACACCCAAGGAGGGAGGGCAGAGCGCCAGGACAGGTTGAGGCTCCGCACCCCCGGGGCAGGTGCTGATCAGCGTCTCCCATCAGGGAGGTCTGCCGCTACTGCTGCACAGCCATGCAAACTCCCTACCGATTAGCTGCTTAGCACTAGTTGTGCACCTCACACTCATCCACACTCATCCACAGGATTGGTGGGGGGATGATAGTGGTCTGGCCTCGGACAGTTACACTTTATCAAGACCCGTTATCGCTTCGTTGCGCATCGCGAGGCTCACACCCTTAGCGCTGCCTTCACTGAACAACTTAGCCTCATAAATTCGGTCATGTTGAAGTGCTAGCCTGCTCACTCTCCACGACAAGTGGTCAAGAGAGTGGATGCATTGGACAGAGAAAGCAACAAGCTGATAATGAATTGCGAAAGGTCGACGTGGGACAGTTTCCATTAGCGAACATGAAGATATAGCAAGAGGGAGGACATCTTAGTTTGACCTTTCTCTATCGTTTTGGATGCAGGCCCATGACACTTAATATTCACAGATGCAATTTACCCCACTAACGAATTTAAGTACATAAAATGTGTACGATATAATAACGGGGTGATTGTATTATATTATAATGTGATAACTGGAATCATAGCGACATTAGAATTGCTGAAAAATTGCTGTGTGTAACATAGAAAAGGGGTGATGTAGCGTACAGTTGTATTACATCTGGCCTCTGGAGCACAAGGCCACAACTATTGGTAACTGTTACCTAAAGGACATCACAGCGCTGGTGTTGGTGCGTCAGGAACCACCGCTGTGTTCATGTGTATACATGAGGCCAATGAGGAATGTGTGTCTGTTTTTTCCCCATTGTTGCGTCGTATGAGAGCTGAGCCCTCTGTGTGGATCCAATGTTGTAACGAGATGTTGTCTTAAAGGTTATGTCATTGATTGGGATCTGTTTTGTTACTGTTTTTATAATTGGTTGTTATGAACATTTTGTTGAATTATAAATCAGCTGATACACTTGTTAGGTTAACTTCTTTAACATATTGTAAAATTTGGAAATACTAAAAACACTGAACAGTATCCTTAAAACTCTGTTGAACTAGTATTTTCAAGTGACGAATGTCAGTTCTGGTCTCCATAGTTTTTTATTTGTAATGGTAAAACCTTATCTCAAACTCATCTTACAGAGGTTTTCACAAAAGGTACAGGGGGATTGTTTTACGTCATTTCAATTAAGACCTCTAGCTGTAGTCTAAATTTTTGCTCTGCTCTTTTTTGCACTTCTGGTTGGATGCAAACTGCATTTCGTTGTTCTGTACTTGTCCTGTTTAAGGACACTAAAGTTGAATCTAATCTAAATATCTATAGTTGTCGTCTACATAAGACCTCAAGCTGAAGTCTAAATAAGACCTCTAGCTCTGGTCTACAAAAGACCTCTAGCTGTGGTCTACGTTATTATATTACCTAAACTACTCTCATCTTTCTATCAGTCTTCCTACTCCTCTATCCCTCACTCTCTTGACGTATCTCTCTCCGTCCCCTGTGTCGGCCATTCCAGCAAGACACTAGAACGTCCTCCTCCCTGCCCAAGCTGGACCTCCACGTGATTCCCGTGTGGAAGAAAGGGATCACAGGAAAGGGAGTGGTCATCACCGTTCTGGACGATGGTCTGGAGTGGAACCACACCGACATATACCCCAACTACGTAAGACAGCGTTTCCATGGCAACAGACATCACTAAGGGAGAGCATTTCCATGGCAACGTTGGTGACCCACAGCCGTTCGTGAAGCGGAATTAAGATATTATGATTGGTAGTGATTGTAGGTGTGCATTTGTTTTCTTATTCACCCAAGCTGGGCCGGATTCAACGTCTCCGGTGTAAAACATTTTAATGGGATCCATTCTAAAATAATTGATAAAACGTCTACTCACACTCATCGCGTAGACAACTGTCACACATTCCCCCCTCTTAAAAGAGATGTCTATGTTTCAGCCCTAAATCACTTCCTACCTCAAGATAAACGATCCGTACATCGGTAGTTCCCGGTCTCCCACGGTGCCAGGACATTGGCGCTCAGCCCCGTAACCTCCCTAAGTGAGTTTTGTCGGATCAGGGTTCTGAATCCTGGGGGGATTTTTCCTGTCTTCCCATCCAGGACGCAGCAGCCAGCTATGACTTCAATGACAAGGACCCTGACCCCTTCCCGAGATACGACTCCACCAATGAGAACAAGTAAGGGCCAACCCACAGGGGATGAGAACAAGTAAGGGCCAACCCACAGGGGATGAGAACAAGTAAGGGCCAACCCACAGGGGACGTTCGGGGACTGATGGGGCCGCGCATAAAGGGTGTCTGGGAGACTCCGCTCTTTTCAAATCATCCTTCGTACATTCGTTGTTCCCACACAGGCACGCCTATGCTGAGGTGGGTTACCTTTCATAGGTGCTGATCCAAATGGCATCCAATAGGAAACATGGACATAAATAGATTCTTTGTTGATTGGTTTGGTGTAGCCTTTCAGTATGTTGGCCATCATAGAACCCATGTAGAATATTCTAGTAACAGTATCTTCTATGTCCTTGACGTGACCAGACACGAAGAGGACAGCCTGCTAGCCCCACAGGGAAAAGAGAAAACAGTCGGGTGAAACGGTCCTAACAGACACACAGAGCAGCCCAACTAGAAGTGGAACAGTGATATAACTTGCTAATTCGGGATGTGTGGAATATGTGATGTTTTTGGCCATTATTGGCGTTCACCTCAGAACATACATTGCACTGACTGATTCTTCTTCATGTTCATGAGATTTAAACCTGAACCATATTATGTTGTGCTGTAGGTGATCGCTTGCTGGGTTGATACGTCCCAGAAACCTTCAGAATCCTTGTAGTATCCCAGATAGTAGCTGTTATATTTCTATGGTAGACCCTAAACGTTACAATCGAGATCTGACAACTCGACATCGTCATGAATTGGTTTGGAGCGGTTGAAGAAATTGAGACACAAAAAACGGCTTGCTAAAACCCTCTGGGTTCAATGTTCTCCACTCTCTCTCTTACTCTCTCTCACCCACCAGTATTTGTCTCGTGGACAATACCTGTAAATTATGACTCATGCTATGACAGCAGGGAGGGTCACACACACACACATACACACTCGTCACGCCTCCTCAAAGCCATCCCACTGCATCCTTTTGTGGCTAATGTACTCTGGCTGTGGCAGCCATCTTTGGTCTCCTATGAGCACGCCAAGCGACGGGAGCCCAGAAGGGGTCTCTTCATTTTCAGTTGGCAGGATTACCACCTCCATTGTCGGTGTTTTCTACGGCAGGCATATTATGAGATGAAGGATCTTATGTAACCGAACCAAAACCAATTGCCTGTTGCTGGCACACACTTTCAGTGTTTTTTTTTTCGTGGATCAGCTCTGTTTTGATGAGATTTTAGCTTACTGTAATCAATATGGAGGTTTAACATAACCCACCCAGCAAACACAATGAGTTGTGAGGATGTCCCTGAAACGTCAGGGTTTTCGTGTCACTTCCCATGTCTTTATGACGTCTATTGTTTACAGGGCAGTTGGCAATGTTTTTCGGATCAGACATGTTCATTCTCAGTGCACTGACCTGTATTGATTGGTTTGTGAAGAAAAACGCTGTCCCGTGAATTTAGTTGTGTTTGTTCCCTCTCTTCATGTCCTCAGACATGGTACAAGGTGTGCTGGGGAGATCGCCATGCAGGCAGACAACAATAAATGTGGGGTTGGGGTGGCGTACAACTCCAAAGTTGGAGGTAAGACTCGCTAACTCTGCCAGTGGCTGTGAGTGTGTCTGTTGGTGTGTGTGTGTGTGTGTGTGTCATTTCTCTAGAGGGCTAAAGACTGTTATTGGCCTGTTTCTGGTTCGTCCCAGGTGTCAATCAGAACACTATGTTGTGAAGACTATAAATGTGACTATGGGTGACTGTGACTAATAGGTTATAGTTGTAGACCACTATAACAAGTAATAATTGTAGACCACTATAATTAATTATAGTTGTTGACCACTATAATAGGTTATAGTTGTAGACCACTATAATAGGTTATAGTTGTAGACCACTATAATAGGTTATAGTTGTAGACCACTATAATAGGTAATAGTTGTTGACCACTATAATAGGTTATAGTTGTAGACCACTATAATAGGTTATAGTTGTAGACCACTATAATTAGTTATAGTTGTAGACCACTATAATAGGTTATAGTTGTAGACCACTATAATAGGTTATAGTTGTAGACCACTATCATATGTTATAGTTGTAGGCCACAATAACAAGTTATAGTTGTAGACCACTATAACAAAATTATAGTTGTAGACCACTATAATAGGTTATAGTTGTAGACCACTATAATAGGTTATAGTTGTAGACCACTATAATAGGTTATAGTTGTAGACCCCAATAACAGGTTACAGTTGTAGACCACTATAATAGGTTATAGTTGTAGACCACTATAATAGGTTATAGTTGTAGACCTCAATAACAAGTTATAGTTGTAGACCACTATAACAAAATTATAGTTGTAGGCCACAATAACAGGTATAGTTGTAGACCACTATAATAGGTTATAGTTGTTGACAACTATAATAGGTTATAGTTGAGTAATATACCATTGTTACCGCTTATACTTCATTTGTAGAATATAACTTGTTATAGTTGACTTGTAGGCTAGTCAAAAGTCAAAGTATTTTATTTGTTAAGTGCACAGAATAACAATGAAACTTAAGACAACTTAAGTGACTAGAAGCAAATCATGTAAAAATGGGAATATGGACAGTATGAATAGAAATATTATAAATGTAAGTGATGTAGTGCCTATAAATGGATACCTTAAAATGTGCTAATGTAGATGAGTGTACATAGAAAGTGACCAGAGACCTGGTTATAGTCATAATAACAAGTTATAGTTGACTTGTGGACTATAATAACACGCTATAGTAGACTTGTAGACTATAATAGCAGGAGATAGTAGACTTGTAGACTATAATAACAGGAGATAGTAGACTTGTAGACTATAATAGCAGGAGATAGTAGTCTTGTAGACTATAATAACAGGTATTGAGGACACTATATTATGTGTGTGCACTGTGCAGGACAGGATGTCACATCTAGTGTGAGAGCAGAAAGAGAGATTTAGTGTGTGTGTGTCCAGACAGCAGCTGGAAGGGAACTTGTTCTGGTGGCATTGTTGAGGGGATGCACACAAAGCCAGTTATCAAATGACAAGAGCAACAATTCATCACCTGTTTCCATACCAAGAATAGTCAATGTTAATGCATACTATTAAAATGCAAAAATATATTTAATTGCATCTCGGCCACATGGGATGGGCCACATTTGATGCCAAGTCTGAGTAAGAGCCAAGACTCAGGCAATCAAACATTCCTCTGACGTGTTAAATCATGTTGACGTTTGAAGGGATCCGCATGTTGGACGGTATTGTGACAGACGCCATCGAGGCCAGCTCTATTGGCTTCAACCCAGACCACGTGGACATCTACAGCGCCAGCTGGGGGCCCAATGATGACGGCAAGACGGTGGAGGGCCCCGGGCGTCTGGCATCCAAGGCCTTTGAGTACGGCATCCAGAAGGTACCGAGCTGCAGTCCTTCGTTTCTCGCCATCACAACGCAACAGCCTCGCCTTAATGGACACTATTATGTTGTCACAAAGTACATCTTTTTTTTTTTGGTCAAATTGACCCTTTCCACCTATTGATTCACGCTTAATTGTGTCTTAAGTATGACGCAAAAACTATAATTACAACGTGACTGTTTAACATTTACTCATGACATTAACTTAATAGGACATTTTAGCTTGAAATGGATATATGGAGATTTGCACGCGTCTCATTTTCCAAGTATCAAAAATGTCCCTATTTGGAGAAGCCCTCATCAATATAATTTGCCCACGCCCGAGGCTAACGAACACACCCTGACCCCGTGGCCTCCTGCTCCCCTCAGGGCCGCGGAGGGAGGGGCTCCATCTTCGTGTGGGCATCGGGGAACGGCGGTCGCCAGGGCGACAACTGCGACTGTGACGGCTACACGGACAGCGTGTACACCATCTCTATCAGCAGCGCCTCCCAGCAGGGCTTGTCCCCCTGGTACGCCGAGAAGTGCTCCTCCACCCTGGCCACCGCCTACAGCAGCGGGGACTACACCGACCAGAGAATAGTGAGTGAGGCGACAGGGGCACCCGCGCACCCCCCGGATAGGGGGGACACCCGCGTTGTTTTCCGCGACTGGTGTTTCGCTCACGGTTACCAATGAGAACTTTGTCCACATCCGTTCCTCCCCAGACTAGCGCCGATTTGCATGACGAATGCACTGAGACGCACACGGGGACGTCCGCCTCCGCCCCACTGGCTGCTGGGATATTTGCCCTGGCACTTGAACAGAAGTAAGGGAATTAAGGCGATCCATGTCTACCACGGAAATTGACCTTTCAATGGTCCTGTCTGACATCTTATCCGTCTGTCTCCACTAACCCCCCCCCCCAGCCCCGAGCTGACATGGAGAGACATGCAGCACTTGGTGGTGTGGACGTCAGAGTTTGACCCACTGGCCAACAACCCTGGGTGGAAGAGGAACGGGGCCGGCCTGATGGTCAACAGTCGTTTTGGCTTCGGCCTGCTGAACGCCAAGGCCTTGGTGGACCTCGCCGATCCGGCCACCTGGAAGCACGTCCCCCAGAAGAACCTGTGCATCGTCCGGGATGACTCCTTCCAACCAAGGTACGACATTGAAGTAGACTCAAAACGTCCCGTTCTGGTGGGAACTGAAAATATATGGTTTTTTTCGGGTGAAGTGTGTTTTTCGGTTAACTTCGGCTTTACGAAGCATTAAGGAGTTAGAGCTAAAGCTAGCTGCTATTGTTACAAAGCCAGCATTTATCTCCAATCTTTACCTTTTCCAGGGGGATTTTTTTATTTATTTATCCTAGCAGATGTTTTATTTTTACCTTCCGGATTAACTGCCTCAGGACATGTGGGACACTGGAGCTAGTTTTGCCACCAGTGCTAAACAAGGCAACATCCTCCTACTGACCTCCTTGGTAAAGCACATGTTTGGTATTTTAGAGTTCACTACATATCTTTCTTTAACAGCAGTTACAGGGCGAAAAGGAGTTCATGGCTAGGGTTCGTAGATGAAACCAGCCTATACTAACCAAAAGTCGTCATATACCTTTGCCAGGCAGCTAGGATTCAGTAGCGTTGACGCCCATTTTCTCATTTACCTAGGGCTAGGCCATCATCACGCCATCTCTGTATAATCCAGAGGATTTAAGATTCAAATATTTGTTCATTGTTCTGCAGCCGGCCTCCTACAGTCCTGTGTGCAGGTGTGTCCAGGGAAAACAGACTAACCCCGATTCTGTGGCAATTGCTGGCCAGCCAAATTTGTGTGCAGAAATATCTGGACAATACTACATGTTCACATACTATGCTGTAGTCAGACAGAAAACGGCCATTAGAAATGTCAGAATTCTGACATTCATCCACAAGTACCATTTCACCGCAAGTGACATACCATTTAAAGTAATAAATAAGGATTTAGGTAGATAGATAATGAGAGCGTGTTTGAAGCGTTGTTTGGTTTGACATTCTGCGGCTGGCGCAACCAACAGCTCAGATTTCATCGTGCCGTCTTCATCTCCCAGGGCATTGAAAGCAGCAGGCGAGATTACCATTGAGGTCCCAACCAAGGCTTGCGCTGGCCAGGTCAATGCTGTTCTCTCCCTGGAGCATGTCCAAGTTGAGGCCAGTATCGAGTACACCAGGAGAGGGGACCTACACATCACGCTAACATCGCCGTCAGGTGAGACACATGCGCACGCACGCAATACAGAGCTGGACACGTAAGCCAAAACACCAGGCCCTTTCATCCATTTTGTTTTCCCATCAGGCACCAGCACAGTGCTGTTGGCGGAGAGGGAGAGGGACACGTCATCGAACGGCTTCCGGAACTGGGACTTCATGTCGGTTCACACGTGGGGGGAGGATCCCACCGGCACCTGGACCCTCAGGATCACCGACACGGTCAGTCCCGTCAGCGACACGGTCGCTCCCTTGCCCAGAGATCATGTTTGAACAGGCCGTTACCATCCATTACTTTCAACCAAAGTTTGTTCCGGCAATCAGAATCAGGAATCAGCTTTATTGCCAAGCAGGTTTACTCCTACAAGGGATTTGCTATGGTGTATGTGTATATGACAGTAAACACAGTAAGTGGTACTAATACAGGAAGTAAAAGAATGAACAGTAAGTAAAAAATATAAATAACACAGTATTTAGAACCTTCTAGAAACCCAAGCGTGTTGTTTACTGTGGTACTTTTTAATCTGCTAGTCGGGGCGGATGGAGAATGAAGGCCAGATCCTGAGCTGGAAGTTGATTCTCCACGGCACGTCTGGGAGGCCTGAGCACATGAAGAGACCCAGGGTGTACGTGCCCTACAACGCTGTCCAGAATGACCGCCGCGGCGTAGAACATATGGACGACATGATGGAGGTGAGCACTTCAATTAAAGGGTCATTTCACCCGTTTTGTTAACCCACTAATTTTAACTAGACGTGTAGCAACTTCTACATACTGTATCAAGCTCAATTATACGCATACACAATCTGTCAGTTGGGTATCAGGGCCAAAATGTAGCTAACTAACCTCATCCATTATATATGTTGCTTCATCCTTTCTCTCATCCATTCTTTTAGGAACAGCCCATGAAGGCTGACGCTCAACAACCCCAAAATAACCCTCCCCCCGCCACACCCGAGAGGAAGCAGGCAAATTTCACCTTCCAACCACCTTCCCCTTCCTTGGCCCTCCTGCGTCTCCTCCAGACGGCCTTCAACAGGCAGACCCCAGCCCCTGAGTCCCAGGCCTCTAGCTGGGGAGAGCAGCCCCAGGGCAAGGCTTCCTCCAACTGGGGAGAGCAGCCCCAGGGCAAGGCTTCCTCCAGCTGGGGAGAGCAGCCCCAGGGCAAGGCCTCCTCCCCTCGAATGGGAGCGGGCCCTCGTGTCTCCCCACAGAAGCTGTACCAGGCCCTAGACCGGATCAACCAGCACCAGCAGGGCAGCCAGGACGCAAGCCTGTACAGCGACTATAGTGACGGCTTCTACGACGCCAAACCCTACCGGCACAGAGACGACCGGCTGATGCAGGCCCTCTTTGACATGGTTTCTGACGACAGGCAGTGAGGGGGGGAGGAGTGGAGGAGGAGGCAGAAAGGGAGGCAGGGTGGAGGCTGCGGTGTGCTTTGTCGTTTTAAAAGCTCGCTTCCCAATCGCAACAGTGTGTGTATTATATGACAGCATGTTGTGGCGAATTGGGTCGTTTTGGTCTTTCTTTCGGGGGTTTGTGTTCTCTACGTTTTTCCTTCAAGGGAACTCTTAAGTCTAGTCAGGGTGTCCGCTGGTCCTTAAAAAGGCTTGAATACATTTATTTAAATATAAGGCCTTGGAAAGTCTTAGAATGTCCTATTTTGTCCTTTTAAAGGTATTTATTAAGTCCTGTTAGCATTGTGAAGAGGTGATGCGAAACTTGATGTGTGGTTTGTGAACACATTTTAGCTCAGGTAGGCGCAGATTGGAACCACGATTTCAGTCACAACGTTCGATGTCAGCCAGACACTGGTGACGTTCGGCTGCTTTTCACCCAACACCATTATTTTGGAGTTGGATAGCTATCTAGGTAATTTAGCCCCACGTTGAGATTGGCTGTTAATCTTCCCGCAGCTACCATGGTCAAGTGCAAGTTCAACCAGAATTCTTTCTTGGCGCTATGAGAATTAAATCTGTGGAATCCCATATGAAGTGTGAGAAACACAAAAATGCCGTGAAAAGCTTAGCTTTCCACTAACTCCCGACATTTCTCATATATGGTTGGTTGTAATCACAGGCAATAGTTTCGTGATATATAGCCAACCAGTAACGTTATTGGTAGCAGTACGATTATTGCTCATACAACGGTGGGTACTTCTGCGTGGAAGTGAGTTTTCTTCCTCTTGTTTAAAGCCATCGTTGGCTACTGCCAGCTCATCGTCCTCTACTGTCCCAGAGTAACGGTGGACGTTGACTTGGCAGTGTAGCGAGGCAAAACTTTCTCCATTTTATTTTTCAATTAAGGGCAGTGTAGGACACGGAGCGGCGCCAAACAAGCCAATCATTCCACTGGAAGACGAAATTCGCTCGCCGGAATTAAGCAACAGCCAATCAGAAAAGGCGTGTCCAGTACAGGTTTTCGCTGGTTCACTTTACGTTGAATGGGAATGCTACTAATAAGTTGGGAATACATTTAATTTGGTATTTTAAAGCTACATAGTCATCAAATAAACAACCATTAGCGACGTAGATAGCTCATACGACAGTATTATCAGTAGTACGGCAGCTGCAATAACTGCTATTGAACAGTTCCGATTTTCATTAACCGGTACTAGCAAGATAGCTAGCCAAAGGACCTAATAAACGTGAACGTCCGGCATTGATAAACACAAAAAAAATCATGTACACGCCCCCACACGCGGCAAGCGAGAAGCGAATCAAGCGAAATGCGAAAAAGCAGATGGACCCCCGCGGTGACACCGATGCCTTTTCCCCTTTCCCCGTTTTTCAACCAAAACGACAAAGCATTACCAAACCTTTGGGCAACGGGTGGAACGGTTCCCGGAGAGCTGCGGTGTGTGAAGGGTGCGACAGATCCAGTCCTGAATCTTAGATCCAGCCCTGAATCCTAGATCCGCTTCAGCCAAGATCTGGGGAAGATCGAACCCGGATGACTAATCTTATGAAAGTTAAAGAATTGGGACGTTGAATGTCTGAGAGAAACTCTTCCAGCCAATTGTGTTGCTGTTTTTACAAAAACACTGCATTCCAGCCTGTCTGTCTGTCTTTTGTTTTGCACTGTTGTACGTTGGTTTAATCTCAAATCAGACAAATTGCTTCTTTCTTTAATGGTTTCCCACCCTGCTCCTGATTTAGTGAAACCTAGCTAGCCCCGAGACCTACACTATATTGCTGCATTCGTTCATGCATTTTCCCCTTGACCTCAAATGAATGATGGGGTAAAAGCATCCACAAAAAGAGACTAGATCAGGAGATGAGAAAAGGAGGTTTTTAAGACATTTCAGGCCTTATCCCTTCACTGAATTACCTCCTTCACCATGCTACAAAGACAGTGATCGTAGTGTTGTTTTTTCAATGCTTCTAAAATATCCACCTCACAAAAGCTTAAACTCAGAAATATATATTTAATATTTATATTTTTCATTATTTTGTCATATTTATTTTCTGCAAGAATAGTATGCAGTATGCTACTGTATCTGAAGACAAAATCCTAATCTGGGGATTATAATTTTAAAGTGCAGTATAGGCACAATATCAAGTTAGGATTCTCCACACTACCTTAAGGTCAAAATGTTTAAGAAATTGCTTTTTGTTCTCAGGGTGTCAACAAAGCATTGGAAAGTTTGAGAACATTAGTTTTTCATCATGTTCTCTTCAGATAACTAACTAGTAATGTTTACTTCGTAGGTCAATTCGATAAATTAATTATATTAAAAAAAACATTATTATATAAAAATATTGTGAGGAGAACTGACCTAGAATCAAATGGTTTTATAATTTTGTCATTGATAGATATTAATTTATTGCAATTTGGCAATGCTGAAACAATCTACAGTAACTAAAAAAGAAAAATTCATAAAAGTAATTCTGCATCAGTTGTGCAATTTAATATTCAAAAGTACAATGCTTTACTGCTGTAATTAAATAAAATATTTTTCTAAAAATAAAAATCCTCAGTTTATAAAAATATATATATATATATAAATCCCTAAGTCAATTAATTTTTCACGTCAACTGAAAAGCTTTAATTATTACAAACCTAATGGAATTGAATTATTAGTAAACATTGACTCTGGCAAACTGTTGCAAATGGAGAAAAAAAAGCTTTTCTGTGTTGGGGTGATTGTAAAACCGGCTTGGATGTTAACACATTTACAAACTCATGTTAACACAACTACATTGCTATATGCAAATCATCAGAGATGTTAGTTTATGCAATCATTTTTAAATACCTTTCATGACTCAACCCAGGTATACTTTAGTGAACTCCAAACTAGAAATACCTCAGGGGCTTCACACCAGAACACTCTATGTTGGCCCATAATACCTTCATATGCCCTACATAAACTAAACATTCACGTTTGTGCTTACAACTACCGGATTAAGACGTTTCCACGTTATATATAAATTTTCAGGAATGTTGGTAAATTAACTTTTATTGTTATTATGGGTAATATTTTAAATAGGCATAAATCAATAATTTCTAGTGAACAAAAGTTTTAAAAATAAATTGTGGATATAGTATATTGGAGAACAAAAAATCTCTTCATATCTTTTGTCAACTAGTTGACATTTGCATGTATAAATGTTTATGTAGTGCTGATGACAGCGTTATGAACTGCTATGAATGTGCTGTGTAGCCCCGTGTACTTAGCCCTGCTCTCTGCCAAAACAAGGGAAACGACTGAGACAATGATAAAGAACGGTTTACATGCATCCTGTAATTTAGTCATCTTTCTATGTAGCAGTGTTGTCGATGGGTTTGTTCATCTTTCGGATTTGATCGATGCTTCTGTCCAAAATTGTTTACAACATACGTGACATATGTCACTATTTCTGTACGGATGTTCAAAATGAGATTTATCGTAATAAACCGCAAAGCAAACTGTGTCTCATTTGTTGGGATTGCAACACTGACCTGCCATTTCAGTCTTAATTCAGTCCACATGTCTGTTCATATTTCAGCTCATATAGACATTTTAGCTCATTTTCAGTTTATTTGGTTCACATGACATTTCAGTTAGGCACAACACAGACATTTCCAAACAAGATATTTTATTGGAGAAAACTGGCCTCTTATCCAATCAATCGAATGTATTTATAAAGCCCTTTTTACATCAACAGTTGTCACAAAGTGCTTTTACAAAACACCCAGCCTAAAACCCCAGTGAACAACAGGATTGAAGCACGGTGGCTAGGAAAAACTCCCTATGGGGGCTGGATTGTAGGAAGAAACCTAGAGAGGCACCAGGCTCAAAGGGCCGGCCATGCTGGGTGATGTTTAAGAATACTATTAATAATTAGTCAATTCACATGGGCTGTGTCTAGAGTCTATAAAGCCTAATCTAGCAAAATCTGATTTGCAGGACAGAGACATTCCAGGGTGTGTTGATTAGGGGGTCAGCAGAGGGGCAGCTGGAATCTTCAGGTATCGTGCTCGGGAAAAGGTCTTCTGGGCCTGGTACTCCACAGTTGTAAGCAGAGACCTCACGTCCTTCTAAGTTGAACTGCAACAAGAGACACGGAGAGTTGTTAAAGAGTGCATTTATGGAGTTATGGAGGAGAAATTAGAGTTATAGAGGAGAACTAGCCCAGTCATTTGAAATTAATTTGTCATATCTAGGCTGATTTCTTGTAATATACCACCACCTTGTGGCCGAAAGGCTGCACTCAAAGGGGAAATATGACCCACAAACACTAAAAAGGACCAGTTTACCAAAACAGCTGAACTACCCCTTACCTGAAATGCTATCAACGCTGATACATCCGCAGATTTATGTTTATTACAGTGAAAATCAAACCTAGTCTCCAAGCAATTAATCTTCACCTAACCTGCATCTTGATGAATTTATCTCTTCCATTTACATTCCCTTGCTTTCCTTTTGTTGCCTCTCCGTCAAACTCTTCTCATCCGCCCACATTCCCAACACATCTGGCTGCTTTGGGCTTGTTCCCGAGGAGGAGCATCCAGAGGCATGCATGGAAAGTAGTGAGGGGTGAGGGCTCAGAAGAGAAAAGGAGCAAAAAGGAGAAAACACAACTCAAGATTACAAACAACAGAAAAAGAGAGCAAAAACTTGGTTAGGAACTAAAGGAATAAAGAAAGCCTAGGGAAGAGGGATGTGAAAGGAAAACAACACAAGACTATCGACCACACAGTGAGAGAGAGACTAGAAGTTTCCTGGCAGACATTCAGGCCTCAGCTGAAGCCAGATCCTGTTGCAGCCTCTTCTCTGGCCACAGCATGGTGCTGTTTCCACTCTGCAAACTGCTCGCAGGTCAGTTCAACTACACCGTTGACCTGTCTTCTCTAATTGTCTCTCCACCTCTCTCTCTGTGTCTCAATGTCTCTCCACCTCTCTCTATGTGTCTCAATGTCTCTCCACTATGTTTTTCACTTTGTGAAGCAACTAGGTTTGAGACATAAAAACACAATTCGCAGAGAATTCCTGCATTTCTATTTTATGGGGTTGTGTTTAGCTGAAAACGTGGACTCAGTAACAAAATTAAAAGTTTGCGTTAAAAGCCCTTAACTTGTCACAGAGTCCACTTAATAAAAAACATTATTTACAATTTACTCAAATGTCCTATTTTTATATTTATATACATATATAGTTATTTATCTTTTTTATATTTTTCTAGATATTAACAAAATGTATACACTCATTGAAGCTATCACATACATGTATTATGTACATTGAGAACACTGTGGGATTGCAAGAATTATCAAATTATGTAAATTCAATAATTATAAAAGCATAATTATGAAAACTAAACTGTACAGATACTTATATTAACAAACAACCCTATAGAAACTCCAAGACCCCTTCACCTATGACAATGTAACAAACAATAATTCAAACTCATGACTGAGACAAAACAATTATGTTATCAAATAAAAGGCAACACCAGAAGGATAAACAAAAATGTGTGTGTGCGTGTGTGTGCAGAACAATAAGATTTGTATGTGTGTATATGGGACATATTGACATGTGATAGGAGTGGGCGTTGCCAGAGATCAAGATAACTGATTGCAGCTGACGAAAAAAGTTAAGTGGGGGCGACAGTGGCCACGAATGCCTGATCCCATTCTGTCAATGTGGGTCATACCATACTGAGTGAACTGCTAGCCACTGTTTGCCGTTTTAAACTGCCAGCACTCGATGTGATTGACGCAAAAAGATGAATGTGGTTCAAAACCACTACGGCAACCGTGTCCCTTCGTTTCGTTCCCTCACTGCTCGCCTGGGGCTTACAGCTAAGTTTTCGCTCTAGTTCACTTAGTAAGGGCAGCGGTTGCAACGCCAGGGTTCTGAGTTCAAGAGGCCATTGAGAAAATATCTGAAAACGAATGCGTGCACTACTGAACGTCGCTATGGATAGGAGTGTCTGCTAAATGAGTTAAATGGGAATGTACATGGTTCCCTGTCGGCGCAGTGGGCCAGGCAGGAAGAAATCCACAGTGGCTAGAATAAAAGTTGGGGAGAATGTATTTTTTTTTGATAGCGGGTGCTTTCACATACCAAAAAAACTGGACTTGGAGTTAAAATATATGTTAAAAAAACTATTGATTCAAATTTAAATAATCCAAATGGATAATGGATTTCTTCTTTTTTCCAAACTGGAATTGTAAATGGCTTTTCTTGGTTAATGCATTGTCAAAGCCACCGAGACCTTTGTAAAACTTTGAACTACCTTCTGGTTGGAAAGCCGACTACAAATCCCCAAAAAACTAAGATGTGTATACGTGAACACAGTCCCAGGTTAGTTGGAAAGTTGTGTTATCTCTTCCAGGGTCGGTCAGAGTGACCAAGAAGCAAGTGGTCCTGTACTGTCTGCTCATATCTCTGCTACTATGTAAGAAAATATCCTTTTAATACATTCTGTGCCCAGGAATTGTATAGTGGAGAGTGCATGCCCTGCCAGGACACTAAGCCAGACAGAGTACACTAAGCCTATTTTCTTATTCTGTTACCTAATTTGCCCTGAGATGTGTTTAAAAATAGTTTCCAGCATTTTCATCGATCTGCTGAATAAATTTGGTTCTGAAAAACTATTACCATGTCTTTTTAATCATTCTGTTGTTATTTAGGCAGATCGCTATAATTAAGACCTGCTTTAAATTTTATTCTAATGGATTTGATTTTGAAAAGAACCTCTAATACTAAAACATTTTAAAAGGTCATATCCAATACCAATGTGTTTCTATATAGTCTATCTGATGTAGAAGGGAAGGAGTTGTTATTTTATGGCTGACAAAGGTTTTTTTTTCTTTCTTTTTCACAGACCTCTTAAAGTTTAGGAAAGCAGCAGTCGGCGAGGACACGCCCCCTCATCGTCTGTTTCCGGCTAAAGGAAGCGAGGTCCGGGATGCGTTGGAAGGCAGTGTGGAACAGCAACAGCACCTCCCCCAGGAGACATCCTGGGGCGCTCCCCTGGTGTGGGGCAACTCGGGGCGGCGGAGATCCGCGTTCAACGCCCGGAGCGTGCGCACGGGCCTAATGACGCTCGCCGTGGGGCCCTATGCTCACTTCCTCCGTCGGTTCCTCTCGTCGGCGGAACTCCACTTCCTGCCCGGCAACGCAGTGATCTACTACGTCCTGACCGACAGCCCTCGCACCCTGGACCCCCCGCCCGCGCTGCGCCCCGGGAGGGAGCTCCGCGTGGTGCCGGTGGCGGAGGTGCCCGGCTGGGATCGCCTCGCTCACCGCCGCATGGCCCTCCTGGCGGAGGCCATCAAGGGGCACGCCCAGCCGGAGGTGGTGTACGTCTACTGCGCGGACGTGGACCAGGAGCTGGTGGCCACCGTCGGGGGAGAGATCCTGGGCGAGCTGGTGGCCACCCTGCACCCGGAGCTCTACGGCGTGCCGCGCGGCGCTTTCCCGTACGAGCGCGAGGCCACCTCGCTGGCCGGCGTGCGGGAGGACGAAGGGGACTACTACTACACGTCGGAGCTGTACGGCGGCCTGTGCGCGGAGGTGCGAGCCATGGCCCTGGCCTGCGCCAAGCTCATCCTGCAGGACCAGGAGAAGGGCGTGAGGGCCCGGGGCCTGGAGGAGAGCTACCTGAACCGCTACCTGATCGACCACAGGCCCACGCGCGTCCTGTCGCCCGAGTACAGCTGGTGGGACTCGGCGCTGAGCGTCAAGGTGCCCACGCCGAGGGTGGTGTCCCTGGGCCGGCAGTGTGACGCCCGGGGGCCGCTGGGGAGACGGGGAGAGGCTTGCTGAGAAGGGGCGGTCCCTGAACACCCGGAAGAACCAATGAGAGACTGAAGAAACACATCTGTGTTGCGTCAGACATCGAGTTGTTTCAACGGCCGTGCGACATAAACACGTTCACCAAGCCACTTTAAGGCAACATACCGGTCCCTTAGGACCTTTTCAGTGCGTCCGTCAACAAGCAACAAGCACGGGTCATCACGGACCTGCTTTCAATTTAAGACCTACTGAGGTGAATGTTGTCTGTGTGTTCCTGTCCTCATGTCGTTTGAAGAGAACACGTCTCTTTAAACGACATGCAGGCCTCTGCCTTGATTGCCCACTATGTGTTTCCTGCCATTCATCCATTTAAGGGTTCACTTTCACTGTACGAGTCAATCATTAACTAGCAGTGCTGTCGTTTTAATGTCTTTAAATACACAGCAGTGAGATACTGCTTCCCCACACTGCCATGTTGGCCTCTGTGTTCCGGGCTGTGTTTGTGCAGAACCGGATAACACTACACAGTGTCCTTAATGGACTGCGCATAGGATCCTCTTGTCTGTGTGAAATAGAATCCACATGGTGACAGGTGCTGGGAGGACAACAAGAGCATAATGCAAATGACACGAAAGGAGTAACAAACACATCCTTAAACATCTTCAACGGGACCAAGGGAAGCTTAGAGATATCCATCTTATAACACACCACAGACAGTCTACTCGTTGTTATTTGTTTCATGGATTGAGTAGCATTTTACTCCTTACATTGTGCCGCCAGCTTACTCCCATTTTTTGCATGCTACACTATGGTGAGACAGATGCATTTTTCCCCCACTGCCAATCATGTATCTGGAGCCAAATTGCCACGTGTAGATATAATTCGCTATTAAATGCGGTAGTGTTCTTGTGCTTAAGCTAATGTTTTGCTATGCCTGTGTAGAATATTGTGTAGAATCCATCTTTTTTTATGTTATTAGTCTCAGTAAAGTGCATTTCTGTCACACTTCCAGAAGAAGAGGTCCTAATGCTTTTAGATTTAAATATACCTGTCCATTTCTGAATATAATTTTTTTCATATTATACACAGGTTAATAAAGGAACAAGTGATGTGAAATGGCTAGTGGGAGATTGTAACAGTCCCATACCACACATTTTGAACACAATGTTAAGAGAATGCAATGTATATCAACCCAGACTGAAGAGAATCCCAGCCTTTCTAGGTCCATGGCATATTTTCAATTAATACCATATGTTAAGGACTGCAAAAAGAGTTCCCATAAGAAATACACAATGTTGTAATGTATTTTCCATGATGGCTAGATGTGTACATTGACTGTCTAGTGTACTCATCCACAAACGCACGTGTAGGTTTTGGGTTGCAAACATCTGTGAACTTCGTGTGTTTTCAGAATTCCTGGTTGGAGAATTTCATATTTCCATCTTATTCCCATGCCTAAGATGTACTAAGCAGGTTTCTAGGTTTTGTGATTCCTCAAACCAGGATTTTGAGAGAACCAGGTAATGGATTGTGCATTCCAGAAATTGTATGTAATTTGATGTGCACATTTTTCACAATCATTCTGTGAAATATATTTTTGGGTAAACTATAAAAAATTATACTTTTGTTCTCACTAAAAGTCTGAAACACTCGCCAGAATTGATTGTGTTATTCAGTAGACTAATATAGACTTTCTAACATTGCTGATAGTCATTAGATCTGCCTAAATTAACATATTAATGAAATTTAATATAAGCTAAATGTATTTTTCCGAATTGTTTTACCTTTAATCTTCAACTATGTGAAGCTGGAAGAATAAATAAATAAAATTCACATTCCAGACATCTTATAAATTGGTTAGGGTTTACAAATCAATCAATCAGTTATCAATATCATCAAAATTACTTAAATTATGGGGCATAACACATTCATTAACAGTACCCCTGGCTATTGTCAAGAAGTCTTTATTTCTTTGAATACTGAAATTGGGGCAGTCCAGTTAGCATGTACTGTTGATTATCACTGATGAAAGAACCTCGACTAGCTTAATGATTAATGATTGACTTCTCAGGTCATTCAAACTATATTCAAAGATGGGAGGAGAGTCTTGATTGCCAGACAGGTAGAGGGGGAATGTGTATTAAAAACATATATAGAAAATGTCAAAGGTGAGTTCTACTTTTAATTAGTGATTATGGAGCACATTGTCCCATTCAAAGCATTGTGAAATTAACCCAATGAGTAATTGTTAAACATCTGAATTAAAACACAAACAAAAGACACTTTAGGACTAGGCAATGTGTTCTGGCATATTTAGGTCACTGGCATATTTAGGTCTAAGTCAGTATTCTTTTCACTCTATCGACCAAAACACGTGGAGCACTTAAACAGATGTCTTTGTTTAACATTATGTGAACAGAAATGAAGCCTTGCAACTTTCTTTAGTGATAAAGGTCTCAGAAACGTGTTCAGTGCTTTAGGGTGGTTTAAGGCTGTTGTTAACACAATGAGTGTTAAGTGAATAAATACGATCCCATGCATAGCACTTTTTCTTCAAGACCGGGTGCCTGGCTGGGATGGGGGCGGAGTCTTCAGGGCCTCTTCTGTCACTACACAACCTGGGACAATAGGCATTGTGTCAACTAAGAGAAGGGTCTCTTCAAAGGAAATGTAAATGCAATTACATTGTTGTGAGGTATTTTCCCTGTTATTGTGCAGTAATTAATTTAAAACAAAGAGGATTACATGTCACCAGGGAATGTGACTTTTTCAAGTGTCTGTGTGTGTGTCTGAGAGAGAGTGAGAGACAGGATGGGTGTGGTAGACAGAGTACAGTGAATCCAGTAATCTGCTGGATTCACACAGGCCTTCCCACACCCTGCCTGAGGCTAAACCACACCAAAACATGGTGAATAACCACCCTTCTGTAGGGACTGACTGGCATAGATAGTGCAGGTGTGTACACACAAGGGAACTTTTGTTTTTTCACCTTTTGAGTCAACTTAATCCATGTGTTCGAGCTTGAAGATAATTAGCATCATACACTAGTGGTTTTCAACATGTAGTGAACTATTGGCAGTTGACACTTCTTAAGACACATGCACATACTTTTAGGTATGCAAAATGACATGAAGGGGGTATACTTCACAGTACAAAATGTATGTATTTATGTCTTTAATATTAAATAACATATAGTGTTTTTAAGAAGTAAAGAAATAGTCAGTCCAATCAAACTCAATATTCTAGAACAAGCCGTTATGGTAGCCCCTATATAGTCCCTCCCTTGAATTACAGTCAGCTAGCTAGGTAGTTTCTTATGTTTGGACGTCAGAGAGACGATGGTGGAGGTCTGGTAAAGATGGCGGCGCTCTCCGAGGATGGGAGGTATGGACTGAATTGTGGACGACGGAATGCAGACCAAGTCACCGTATTGCACGTAAAACTGACAGAGACAGCTTTCAGAGCGATAGAGAGCTACCAAGCCTCCAAGGTAAGCTGAATACACGTCTTATGGGTCATGTTATACGACAACTAAAGATATTAAAACTTGTCAACCAACTGCCACGCATAGTCAGCTTTGGCTAACGCTAGCTACTGCAGTAACATTTAAGTTAGCCTTGCTGTCTATCCAAGAATCTATATGCCATGAAGTTAGTTAGCAGTTGGAGTAATACAAGTTACAGGTGAGAGATGTGTAGTAAATGTTACCAGCTAATTTAGCCACGCAATGTTGATAGTTAGTTAACTAAGGTTAGCCAACTGTCATTTCCCCCACCAGGGAAAAAAGTAGCTAACGTTATCCCTGACCAAGTATTTTTTTTGTACTCAAGCCAGCACTTGAAATATGACTGGTTACTATTTGGGTAAAATAGTCGACTATTTGTTTGGCAATTTCACGTGACAGCTAATGCTAATTTGCCTTATGTTCTAAAGGACTTTCACTGCTGACTTTATTTTGGCGTTTGGAGCTTCGCGAAAAAGAGCTTAACAAGTTTAACTAGCTAACTAAGTTAGCTAGGTAAAGGCTGTAGCAGATGACACGTCCTATAACGAAGTTGCCAAACACTACTGAATAATAGGTAGCTACTTAGCTAAGTGGAATTTGTCAATAGTTAGAGGAGATATCGAAACGTCTAATACAGTCCAGAAAAAAAATATTCTCCACTTGGTAATGTTAACTTGATGGCAACTTCGCTAGCTTGTAGAAATTAAATTGACAGTCCACTGAAAAGTACAATAAGTTAATTTTCCTCCTTTGAAAGTAGTCGGGAGTAGCGTTACAGTTTTGTACCTAGCAAGTAAACAGTTAAAACCGTTGATATTTGTTTACTTAGGCACCAGCTGTTATCATAAGTTGGCCATTGTAGGAAAGAAACATTTTTCACGATTTCTTTTAAACATGTCAGTATATTTCGCATCACTATGTTATGTAGGGCAGCGTTTGTTTTTCTCTACATAAGTAATGTTAGTAATATTACAGTATACTTGCAAATCTTACGTTTTAAAACACAATAATATTCGTATTTTTGTTTTTTTTGCCATCTTAACTTATTTTAATGTTAACTTTTTGGGGTAAATCTAATACATGATGAACATTATGTACAAAACAAATGTTAACGTTACATTACATAGATCCCTAGGAAAAACAAATATTGTCTAACTTTTAGCCTAGGCTATATTTCAGGTTAACTGCTGTTTGATAATAAAAAAGCATGTCTATTTAAGTTTGTTTGCTGCCTTCTTAAAATTACTAGTCACAATGATTTGACAACTACCTGGGTTTTCTGTAGTTAGTTGTTGTAGTCTCTTAAAGCAACAGTACCTTTTTAGGAGAGCATGATGGACTGCTGTTTTTAAATGGGATGTTCGTTGGACTCAGTCTAGGCCCTTGCATACCATGCTTATGACTTATGCTGTGGCAGAGGCAAATCGTGTGTCATGTCCACTCAGGGCCCATTTCGATATATTAACTAATATTTAGGGACCATCTGCCAAAAACCTATTAAGTGAATCATATGCTTGTGTAACCTGTAGGCGGATAATTGCGATGAACTCAACAAAGATGCACTAAGTAGTATTTTGGGTTTTGTGATGAACCAAGGCCAGGATACTGTGAAAGTTCAACTTACTGTCAATAGTGTTATATAATTTTAGCCACAAGCTATGTAGACTTGATGTTTGTCCAGAATGTTCAAGGACCAGTTCTGCTCCTTAGTTGTGTTTATTTAGGTATAGATATAATCTAGTACACATGAAGATCACAATTATATGAGACCCAAAGGCGTTTTGAAAATGTGTGGAATTTTAGACCTAAAGTGCTGTCCTGTTAAGTATCTCATGTTTGAAACTGGCTACTGGTCGAAGGTGAAATCGCCCAACAAGTAATTGTTAAAGGAACTCTGCCTTGGCCAATAGGAGTTTATAACAATCTTAATGTCGGCCAATCAAAGTAAAAGATAAATGGCATCGACTCACTCTGTCTGACTGGTCATAAAAGATAAATAATAGGTCTGTTAGCCGATACCTTGTGTATGTATTCAATTTCCTGTTTCTATCTATATCGTTTCCAATCAGCCCTACTTGCTGTAAAACCAACTTTCCTTTAGGAGATTCCTTTAGGAGAAAGCATCCCTTCGGACTTGCGTGGTGTAAGTGTAAGCTTTGACCCAAATTGTGATGATCAGACAAGGTTTTTGGAGGTGCAGCCTAACAGTAGGCCTTTCTGATGACCCAACAACCTTATTGGAAGTTTAACAGTAGGCCAGTATGCTGCAGTGACCAGCCTACTGGCCTGTCTCTTGCTGACAGAGCAGCCAAAACTGCCTGCTTTTTGTTTTTTTTCTCTTTGATTTGTGTGGGGGTTGAACTATCCGCTGGAGTGGGATTGCTGGCTCTGTGTGGTGGCATGAAATGTGATCAGGAGTGTGTGTGTGTGTGTGTGTGCATGCGCGTGCATGTGTTTCTGGTTGGTCTGTGAATGTGTTTTGGGGGATGGGTGAAAGGCAGTGGCTGGTTCTACAGACTTCTGTAAAGGAAACCGTGCCAAATTCTGCTCTCAGCCCAAATGCAAAAGAACACTGTTTGCGCCATGTCTCAACATAACTTTACTCGTCCGGGTCCACCGCACTAGTAGTAGGTGTGTGACGTTGATTACCGTTCTTGTCACTGTTTTCAGGACGGATATCAGAAGATTGGTGATCCTGATTAGAAGCCTCTTTTTCAGGTTTTCTCTGTTTTAGCATGAAAATGCTGATTAATGAACCAGAGCTGGGAGCAGTGGGAGCCTCCCAAACCAGAACACAAATATTGCCTATTTATTTCACACTTGATGATTAATCAAAAGAGGCTTTTGGGGAGATTTTTTAACTTTACTTGAAATGTATGAATGTCTTTTGGTTATGTTATTCTTTGTAGTCAATAGATGGATTGTGGGTGATTCTGGGTTAAGTGTTTAGATTCAACTAACATACAGGAACATTACATGCATTACGAGCAAAAAATATTTGGCACATAACCAGCTTTTTTTAATGGAATTTCATGACAATTAGCTTAGCAATGTGACGCAGCATTCTTTGCTTGACCCTGACCATTGTACATGTTAATGCATTTCTTCATTTATTTTATGGCGATCAGATCCCTTTTATTTTCTATATCTCTGACTATGTTTTGGGGTTGAAGTGTTAAAAGAAGTACTTTACCAGATGCACTTGAATGCAAAGCAGGAGAATAGCTAGTGGTCTAATACCTTCGGTCTGCAAGTCTAGGGTTAAATGTTGCTTAAAACTCCTTTTATTTTTTTTTATTTTTTAGACATGGAGCTTTTACCTCCCTTTACCCCCCCCCCATTAAAATAGTAATATTACCCCTCCTGCCCCTTCTTAGAATAGTAATATTACCCCTCCTGCCCCTTCTTAGAATAGTAATATTACTGCTCCTGCTCCCCTTCTTAGAATAGTAATACCCCATCCCCCCGCCACTGCAGACCTGTTACCTTAATTGAATTAATTAAATGAATGGAACCTGTAACCCATAAAAAAATGTTGGTTCAATGGGGAAAGTAGCTGAAGGGAAGTTTCTGAAGTTTCCATTCTTTTCCAGCAAGGGAAGAACCTATTCTACTGAACCATTGTGTTCCAGGTGACGTTAACAATATACACATCCTTCTTATGTAATAGACCAGAGCAACTCAGTCATATCATAATCTGTGATACATTTAATAATTCTTTGCATATTAATTACAGCAGCTCTCAAGACAAAGTCATTTCTACTCCTACAACACCCTTTGGTTGATGTGTTATGCAATTATGAATTGGATGGCTAACTGGCACACGATGATCGAGGCAATATAAGCTTGGTTGCATTTAATCTGTGACTTTATTTTTCGCGGAATGAGAAACAACGTGTGTGTGTTCCTTCTCAAATCAAACTGTTACTGCAGCGCTAGGTTATGTCGGTCTGAGCGTGATGGAATATGACTAACATTGATTGTGTGATTGGGGTCTAATTCCTTCTCTGTTCCAGAATGTTCCATCCTCACGGCCAACAATCCAGTTCAAGGGGCTCCAAGGGGTAAGCATGTTCACGTTGGACTCCGTATTGACTCGAGTGCCGTGTCACCAGCCAGTGACGCGTCGTA
>JACXGK010004755.1:25855-36529 GCA_016801125.1 Novumbra hubbsi
GCGTCGTTTTGACTCGAGTGCCGTGTCACCAGCCAGTGACGCGTCGGCCCTCTGTCTGGTAGAGTTTTGTAACGCTTACGTTCTGATTTGTAAGTCTTGGAGCTTATTTTAGTTATTGAAGCTTTTGTGTTGTAGGATATTGACCTCTGACTGTTGTTGTTGTAGACTATTATCTGGTGTGTCTCAGTGAAATCCATTCAGCTAGAGGGTTTGTGGCCTAATGCTGCATCCGCTTAACCATGGGCTGTCTGTGCAGTGAACTGTGAAGAGTTGAACTCTCCAATGTCTGAGGATCTATAAATACTGGCCTGACAGTCTGCAGCTGGGCCCAGAGAACGTAGGCCACACGTGCGTGCACGCGCTCACATGCACACCTGAAAGATCTGCTTGTTTCTTGCAGGCTCACTTTCGTCTCAGATTCCACAGCTCAGATTAGTCTATATTGATAGAGGCAACACACACGTGCACACTGCTAGCAACTCAGACCACAAAGATCTGCTTGTGTCATGCAAGCCAACATTCACATTCATTTCAGATTTCTCAGATCAGTCTGTATTGATAAGCGGCAGCATACACATAAACCCCCTCATGCTTTCTATATACGTCAATGTGAAGAGGTGTTGTTAGGGGAACTTTAGAGAATAGGCCCAGTGTTTCTACAGATCGTTTGGCGTTACTGTAGAATTGAAAACTCTTCTATCCACCCTAGAGCTACCAGAAGAGTAACATGAATCTCAACTCCTTTTTGAGTGATAGAGTATGTGTGCCATTCCTGGTTTCTGGCAGTTTCCTGCTCGCCATTGTCGTGTACTGGTTTTCTGGAGTTCAACTGTTGTATTTTATTTCATTTATTGATCTACGTTTCATGACTACCTCGCAGCGTATTAAGATCCCAAGGACGGACTCTCCGGACGGATCTCAGAACTTTGACTTCTACCTGTCCAATGTGGGGAAGGACAACCCTCAGGGAAGCTTTGAGTGCATCCAACAATATGTGTCCAGGTGAGCTCGCTCTGGGACCTGGCAAGGCCGTGCTGCCCTGGCCGTTAATGTTGGCGTCTGAATGTACCGATGTTAACGTGTTAACGGGCCTGACTCCACGCCGTACAACCTTTTTCAGCTCAGGGACCCACCACCTGGCGTCCTTGGGAACGGTCCAGGACAAAGTCACCGTGTGTGCCACCAACGACTCCTACCAGGTGACCCGGGAACGCATGGCGCAGGCGGATGAGGACAGCCGAAAGCGGGGAGCCAAAGTCCTCAAGCCCGGGGGCCAGTTCAGAGGCAAGTGCCAGTGGCTAACTTCCACTCCCAGCATGGGGCAGGGTCACACGCATGCACAATGGCTTTTGTTTGTCCTGTTTCACTCTCCTTTGTGAGGCAATGATTCTCAAGCCTTTACCTTTTGTGGGGTTTTGACTGTATGGCTTGAGGCTGCATAGCAACGTCTCTTATGGCGGCAGTGTAGTGCATATGCACAACCGTGGTTTTCACTTGCGTCTAACGTCTAAGTGTCTAAGACTGAATATGAACATGACACTTATTTTAGATGTATTTTTGTTTGGAATAGGTTTCAAGGTATTCATTTAACAATTTGGGTTACACATTTTTTCATGTACGAGAAAGGGAGCACTTAATGGTGTAGAGTGGTGTTGTTATTGAGACTATGCATGGACCCCATTACTATATCAGTTGTTGACTACATTTTAATTTGCGGTCTTGCATGTGTATGCCTTGTACGAAAGTGAAGTTGCTAAAATATGATAAACAAACCCCTTAAAGTGCTTCAGCTTCTTAACTCACTCTTCAGTTTGTTTTAAAAGAGACGATTTCCTTAAATTCTCAAGGTGCTGTGGTTTGTTGCACAGCCTATAACAGAACCTTCAAGTGTGGTCATTTTTTACATTAGCCGATTGATGATTTTGGGACATATGCATTGTTTGACTTGCATTTAGCAATCTGTAAGGGAATCTGTAGTGGGAATTCTATCTGACGGGAGTGAACTTTTTTTGTGCAGGACATTGGGCTTTATTCTACAGCCCAATCAGCATAGAAAGGATAATTTATTGTTCATTGTATATAATACTTTCCAATTGATTTGTAAACGGCAATACATATAGATTTGATATTCTCGTTAACAGTCTGGGAGCTTTCACAGAGATAATTCTGAAACCAATGGCAGGTGTCTATGGCCAAGACCAGAATGGTCGCCTGTCCGAGATGTCTTTGACAAGTCAATATAAAGTGGTAGTTTATCTCATCCAAAGCTTTTGCGATATCAAAGCCAATGTGGGTATTGTAGGTTTTTGAACAAACTTTAAAAAAACAATTTCGACATGGAAGTTAATCCAATTTTCTTTCTCTTCAAGGTGGTTATAGTCTTGTACATTTGATAATAAATATATATTAATTTATTTAAGAGTGGCAACTTGATGTTTTAGTGCAGCAAAGTTTTAGTGCTGTATTGACTATTTTGTGTCCTGCAGGCCACTAGCCAGGATGCTATGGCTTTAACGGGGTCAGTGTTTGTGGAGACTGGGTTGCCTAGTGGTCCGTTGTGTTGGGCTAGTAATTGAAGTGTCTCTGGTTCTAATCACTAAGCCAACAAGGTCAAACAAATCTTGTGCCCTTGAGCAAGGCACTTAACACTAATTGTTCTGCTAAATTATATACATGTAAAATAAGACCTACAGCTGAGTTAAGCCCACCTTTCCATAGTTGGTGCCCAACTAAACCCATGGTGTCCAATCTATTAGTGGTCACACCGGGTGTGATATGACGGAGTACATTCCACTGCTAATGCACACATAATACGTGTCCTTCTCTCCAAATAGTGGGGTTTTACCCTTTTACCAACATGCTCTCCAAATAGTGGGGTTTTACACTTTTACCAACATGCTCTACATCACACCGCAGCAGCACCTATGAAATGGTTGTCTTGTTTTCATAATACACTTCAACTGGATTGAGGTCGGGCAAGTAGGAAAGTAAATCTCTGACTAATCTAATTTGGCCCACCACTCTGCTACCATCCTGTTTGACTGGTAAGGATTGAGTGGATTGCATAGGTATTTAAGTATTGGGCTTTACAAAAACAAATCAGATAAATATAAAATGCCAATTAAAAATGTGATGGGTATTCTTTTTATTAGATAAATAAGCACCCTTCATATTAGAAACAAATTCTGTTGACAGCGATCACATCTGTGAGCCTTGTTGGGTATGTCCCCATAAGCTTTGCCCACCTGGATTGTGCAATCTCTGTTTCAGTTAATTCATTTGAATGTTTCTAGGTATGGGGGGGGTAGACACCTGTTTTTGTTTTTTTACCATTGATTTTAAAACTAACTTTGGCCCCTAAAACTTTCCCGGTATATTTGTTAAACATCTCTAATGCCTGTTTGGCATTGAGCTTTTTATTATTGTTCAGTTGAAAGGTGAATTCCTTTCCCATTGTCTGTGGTTACGCAGATTTTCCCTGTGCTGCATCCTGTTCTATTTTATAAAGAAAAATTCCCCAATCTTCAAGCATGCCCATATCTTAGTGCCTTGTCGCTTACAGGATGTGTGTTTCAGAATAAACACTGCTTAGAAAAATGAAAAACACCTAAATCACACATCGGGTTGCGGTGAATAAAATGTATTAAAGATCAAAATCTTTACTGTACACTGTAATTTGTTGAGAATAACATTTTTTTAGTGGTCAAGGGAAACTGCTGTTCCCAGTTGTGAGTTTCGGTGGTGTGTATGACCCCCATGTGCCTGTATGCGCTCCCAACAATGTCTGTGGCGCTACGGCCCGGCTCCTGACATGTCCTCCATGCTCTTGAGACTGTACTGGAAGACACTGCAAGGCTTCTTGCAACGGCTTGCACGGATGTGCTGTCCTGGAGGAGCTGAACTGCTTGTGCAACCTGAATGAGCTGTACTGTTTCATGCTACCAGTAGTGACAAGGGCACTAGCAAAACGCAAAACTGGAGACAAATCAGTCAGGAAGGATAAGGGGAGAGCAATTGTCTGTAGCCACTACCTGCAAAACCTTTCCCTTTTTGGGGGTTGTCTTGCTGTTGCCTCAAGTGCATCTGTTTTTACTTTCAATTGCATTAAAACCGGTGACACTGGTTCACAATCACTTATGCACAGATTCAAATCCCTGAAGTTTAAATGACTGTCATACTGTGACTATACGTGTTCTCTTAAATGTTTTTGAGCCGTGTATTTTTACACGGCATGTTCTCTGTCTGAATCGTCCTTGGTTTCCGCACCATTTTCAAAAATTTAACTCTGTTGCTGTTTTAATGTTACCATCCTGTCATGTAGCTCATTTTTGTGAAACTAAATCGGAGTCAGTTTATTCATTGCATGATTCACTTGACCCCTGATTAATGTGATACTAAATGTTTGATTCGTTTTTTGCGTTCTACTGCAAATAATGCAATTTGCAGGTGAATCTATCTCCATTAAAGGGAGCACTGTTTCTGTTTGAGAACTAGATGGACTAAACTTGTGATGACATTTCCATCTTGGATATATTTTTGTCTAAACGGGAAAATACCCTGACAACGTTGTCTGTCTCTGTGTGTGTATAGGAGAGAAATTAGCGTGGACATAGTCTGGTCCTGTTCAATAATAAACTTGTTGATGGCAATCGACTAAAAACATGTAGCGCTAATCTCTAGCATGGTAATTTACAATCAAGGCTGTACATTAACTTCTTTTTTATTTTATTTTTTGCACACAGCATTTGTGCTACAGAGGATGATCATTTTGTAGCACATGCCACGAATCTGTAGCACAAGTATAACATTTCTGGTACAATTTTTAGTTTACTAGGTAAACGACATTGTCAGTTCGTTTATTGGCCAGCCAAGTCAGTGGTTTGTTCAAACCTCCTGAACGAACCTCCTGTTCTCCTTGCGGTGCTGCTGGGAGTAACATGTTAAATTGTATTTTAATAATTGAATACTATAATTGTGTAAACAAATCTGAATGAGAGATGGAGGACAAGGTGTTCGTTTAAGTATTATACTCATGTAACTTCTTTTGTCAAATTTTACTCCTGAGTTAATTTTGGCTTGACTAAACAAGAGAGGTAAATGACTATTTTAGTTACCAGTCACGATATTGTCAAAACGGTGTGTCTAAAAGGGTGAATTCTGATGCAATCCACTGTCCAAGGGAAAACATTCAGAGGATATAAATATTTCTGTTGTTGTTAATGTAACTGCGAATTCAATATCTTCCTCTGCTGGCCCAGGACTAAGTTTTCCCTCAGCAAGGAAACAAATACATGTTTAACAAGCAAAGACTAAACAGATTTGTTCTCATTCAAATGGCCCAGTTACCCGTGGTAATGTAACAATCTGAATCGGTGTTCCAAATGGGCTTTTCTATCATCTTAGGAGCCTTTCGTATTTCAAAACGTGGCGTGTCTGTATGTATACATGTTATTGAAACACTTCTGTCCAACGGTCTAGCCCGCATTCTGTCAGATGCTTCCACACCATCTGCTTACTGCTTTCGGTGCAGTTGTCATTACAGGATATGGCTTAAACTACCAAAAAACATCTTGCTATTTCATGTTATGCAAAAAACACGGCCTACATGGGCCTCCTATGCATTACTCTACATTTTCTTAGACTGTCTAGGGACGTTACATTAACATGTAGTAAACCGGCTAGGTAACAGCATTCGCTAGTGTGACTGCTATTGTCGGGATTGTATGAAGCACATGTGCCAGTGTGTCAAAGATTGTGCAAACTAAGATAAGTCTATCTAGCTGTTGTTCTCTGCAATGTAAACCAAGCCCCATGTCATGCCAGCCGCTGCAGTTTAGAGGCTAATATAGCAATGATAACGGACATGGGGGTGCTGATTACTTGACCACGTTTTGGATTAGACATGCAGTTCCTGTGACCTGCGTTAGTTAATATTAACATTGTTTCATCAAGGTTGTGCGTTTTTACAACAGTAAGCAGGTTGTAATCTTTGAAGGATTGTTGTGGTCGTGATGTTCTAGGACTCCTTAGAAAAAGTAGTTTACTGCAGGAGTCCATCCAATCTGTTTGTTAAGAACTGGTAGTCTGATCCAATCTTTTAAGAACTGGTAGTCTGATCCAATCTGTTAAGAACAGGTAGTCTGATCCAATTTGTTAAGAACTGGTAGTTTCACCCCTTCACAAGCTTTAAATCTGATCCAATCTGTTTGTGAAGAACTGGTAGTTTCACTCCTTCACAAGCTTTAAGTCTGTAAGCCCCCAGTCTATTTTCTGCCTGTGGGGATTCATTTGCATCTATGGCCCCGAAGGAAACTGGGAAGTGGGAGGGGAGCAAAGAAAGGGGTGGAGTTTGTGTTCCAGCTGGCAGCGTAGAAGTGTCCTATTAACGTGCAAAATGATGCCTAACCCTCATCTATCTCTATAGATATAATCTATCTATGTCAGAGAGCCATGCTGGTCTGGTACCCGGGGCACTGTTTGTCATGAAGGAAACGCCATTGACTTGACGCGAGTTTGAGTTTAGCAGACTGATGGGATTAAAACTGGGCATTTAACTGCTGAAATGATCGTTCAGGTGTGTGTAGAAGTGCTCTGCTTTATTCATCTCCCACCTTAAAGTCACCAGGCTGGACGGCACTGAAAGGCAAAGCTGACTCGGGCAGCTCCCTTACATTGGCATCTCACCTGGCTTTGAGACCTCTCGGTCAGTCAGCATTTGCCCGGTTTAACGGGAGGTTGAGCCCCTGCTTCTCCTACATTTTGTTTTAATAATCAGCTTTGGTTGACATCTTTTACTAGTAGCGTACTTTCTGCAAAAAAGGAAAAGGTCAACATGCTGTTCCTCAGTGACTCTTGTTGATAACAGACAAATGTAAGTGTCTGAAACGCATGTATCAAATGTATAAAGTTTTCATAGGCTTCAAGTGGTTTCCTATGGCCTCAACAGAGAGAGGTTTTGGGCAGGTCATCTGTGCTACTTGCTCAATGTCTCCTTTCTCGCCCTCTTGTCTGATCTCAGGTAAGAAAGTCCAGATCCGCAAACCCGCCCCATCAGCCCCCGACCCCGTCCCGGAGCGCAAACGCTCAACGCCCATCAACCCAGCCAACACCATACGCAAGTGCCTTGCCAACAACCCGGTGTCCCAGCGGCCATATCGTGACCGTCTGATTCACCTGCTGGCGCTGCGCTCCTACAAGAAGCTGGAGCTTCTGGCCCGGCTACAGCGGGACGGGGTCAGCCAGAAGGACCGCAGCTCCCTTGGAAGCACTCTGCAACAGGTAAGGCTGGCGTGCCGCCCAACCCTGGAGGTTTACATGATTCCGAATCATGCACTTCAAAGCTGGGATCTGTTTGTCGAGAAGCTCAATGTGGAAAGGAAATGTTCCCAGTAGGACCCCTCATCAGTCTTTAGGTATTAGACCACAGAATGCAAATCACTGCGAGACCAGTTCCCTTCAGTACAAAGACCTCCTTTCAACACCACCGAACACAACATGGCACACAGCGAGAACCAAGCAGCCATACATGATACCCATTAGTCTTACTGCATTTTCCCCCAAGGCAAGAAATTAAAAGTAACACCAGCGTCTTTGTTGCTTTTAACGCCCCACAATTTATTGGCCTGTGCCATTTTACAAATGGAAGCACTTTGAGCGTGTACACCGCCGAGGGTCCCGGCGTACACCGCTGAGGGTCGATCTCCTCTGTGTTTGCAGGTGGCCAACTTAAACCCCAAAGACAACTCGTACTCCTTAAAGGACTTCGTGTACCGTGAGGTGCAGAGGGACTGGCCTGGCTACTCTGAGGATGACCGCGGTCAAATCACCGGGATCCTCTCCCGGTGGGTCACAATACGCATTCTTTCCCTGAGAAGCAGTGGTGGTGTTGCTGTGATTTGGTTCTCCTGATGTAGTGATGGTATGGAGGGGGCCTCTGACTTTTCTCCCCTTTCTTTCGTCTCTGTCAGAAAACTGGGCCTTCCCACGGAGGCCCTTTCCTCCAGCAGTTCTCCCAAAGATGGCCAACCAGGTTCCCCACAGGTAACTCCTCAACCTGACTTGCATGGGTTTTGCTTGAAAATTAAACTGCATTTTCAACTTTACTTGGACGCACACCTTCGTTCAGTTTAAAACGTATTCCAAGACATGTTCATTCATCATGGCTATTTGATGGCTTTCATGTGGTCCCTTAGAAGTGCCAGCCTGAGTTACCGAGTCACTTCACTGACCCCCTGATGCCTAAGAAGCCCCGCATCTCCCATGTCTCCAGCCAAGGGCCCCCAACGGGCCCCACCCCTATTCCCTCCTCCACCTCTAGAGAGCGCCGCTGCCCCCCAAAAGAGGACGACGGCCACCACGGTGCCGGCAAACGCTCGTCCCTCCCGGCTAGCGCCACCACTACAGCAGGCATGCCCCTCAGCCAACCCCCGTCTGCCTCCCAGCTCCCCGCGTCTCACCGCCCTGCCCCCTCGCGCCAGCCGGACCCCGGCTCCAACTCCAACTCCCCCAGCACTCCCGAGGGCCGCGGCACCCAAGACCTGCCCCTGGACCAGAGCTCCAACTGCCTTGACCCCTCCTCGCCGGTTACCACGCCCAGCCCCCCCCTGGGCGGGGCCGCTGACCGCGCCTCCATTTCCGCCACGTCCACCTCCGCCGCCGTCCCGCCTTCCTCGCCTAGCAACGGAAAGAAGTCCAGCAAGAAGTCGAAGCACAAAGAGAAGGACAAGAAGGAGAGGCGCAAGGAAGCACGCGGCAGCGCGGCTCAGGGCGGTACCAGCCGCTCCCCAGCGAGGCAGGCCGAGGAGGGCCCGAGGCCCAGGAAGAGACACCGCGCGGAGGGGGAGGACAGACGAACGCCAGTCATCCCGGCCAAGAGCCCAGTCTGCTCGGATGAAGGTAGCCGCCCCTTTTGGTTTCCGGTTGGCCTCTGTGCTTGAATGTCTCCGTTTCACTTTTTGACCACTTGCTGTCGGGTATGTTTAACTGGGAGGGTCCGTGTCATGTGTTCACAACGCGGTCAGTCGCAAAATAAGGACATTGGTGTTGTCCAACTGTGGTCACGGTTGTGCGTGTTGGGAAAGGGAAGTGTGTGCGCTGTGAACATGATGCAATGGATATGGGATAAAATACATTTTAAACTTTGACCTAAAACGTAATGATTTAAATGTGCACATTGACTGTTTCCATATATCAGTTTACAATGGTGCCACTGAAAATTCTCCCAATCCGAGGGTATTTTGTTTTCATTTTCGGAGTGGCTCCCTTAAACTGCAGTATATTGAGGAATGTGTGCTGTTGCTAAGCGTTGACGTTGGACACCTGCAGTGCCCACCTACTGGTGTCCAGACCTGCATAGCTCAGGCTTGGTCTGACCGCTTGGTCTGACCGCTTGGTCTGACCGCTTGGTCTGACCGCTTGGTCTGACCGCTTGGTCTGACCGCTTGGTCTGACCGCTTGGTCTGACCGCTTGGTCTGACCGCTTGGTCTGACCGCTTGGTCTGACCGCTTGGTCTTGTGAGGTAGCAGGTACTCCCTTTTGTAGCTGTATGAATGTGGCCTACCGTTCAGTCCCTTTAGGAAGTGTTGCCAGTCTTCCTGAAATTGAGCAAAAGTTAATGCAAAATTAAAAAGTAACAGTGGGTTATATTTAGGAGTCTTGCCACAACCTAATTTCCTAAAAAATTTAATAGTACAAAATTTTTCCTATAAAACATTTTTTATTTTGGCAAGCCGTTTTAAACATTAATTCCCTTGGAATTTACTAGTTATTATTAAAAGCTACTAGTACTTATTTTTAAGTTACTAGTAACTATTCTGGCTTGCCATAGCAGGTTAAGCAGAGACCAGTAAACAAAACGTATCTAATGTAAGGTGGTAAAGTAGAATATCCTTGGTCTTTTCTGTTTTCCAGACACTAAAGGGAGGCCAGTCCACTCCACAGAACTCTCCTCTACCACTGTGATGCCAGATTACATAAGGTCAGTTCTCTGTGCTCCGTTTTCCCCACTTCAAACTGTGTGAAAGTTGTTTTGACCAAAGGCTTTACAGTTCGGTTACATTAGATATTGTCATGTCGGGTCCTTTCAGAAAGGAGTTGTCTAAACTCCAAGGCATCTGGAGAAACGATTATGAGCTTCCTGTGTAAATTCCCCATTACCTAAGCCCCTTGTTGATGTGGGACCCGGGGCGTTCCCCTAGAGTGCCAGCCCGCTAGTCCTCATCCTTCTGGCAGATGACACCCCCTGGGGGGACCCCTGTCCGTGTTCACCGGTCACTGACCTGTGCTACCCTCCCCCTACAGTAAGTACACCGCAGTGGCGTCCGTGGACCAGAGGCAGACCTACAAGGGGGAATTCAATGCAGAGTATGACGAGTACAGGGTCCTGCATGCCCGCGTGGAAAGCATCACCCGTCGCTTCACCCAGCTGGACGCCCAGTGCCGGAGGCTGCTGCCTGGCACCAAGGAATACCAGGTCAAACAATACCACACACTGCTGTTTGTACTGGGCCAAAACAATACCACACACTGCTGTTTGTACTGGGCCAAAACAATACCACACACTGCTGTTTGTACTGGGCCAAAACAATACCACACACTGCTGTTTGTACTGGGCCAAAACAATACCACACACTGCTGTTTGTACTGGGCCAAAACAATACCACACACTGCTGTTT